>CAJQUW010010362.1:0-80484 GCA_907163375.1 Prostheceraeus crozeri
ATTATTAATTATATATTTTATTATATTTAATATATTATATTTTTAATATATTTATTTTATACTTTAATTTTATATTATTATATATTTATTTTTATTTTATTTTACTATTTTTATTTATATTTCTTCTTCTATCTTTATATTTATATTATATATTAATTATTTTTTTATTACCATTATTAACTTCACTTCTCTCACAATTTAATATAAACTACTATATATTTTCAATTCCTTCACATTATATAATACACACTTAAAATAAAACAACCTAAACCCTCAATACAAATATATTTATTAATTATTATTACAAACTCTAACACCCTTACATCTTTTATTAAAACATTACACCTTATATATACTAAACACAAACATTCACTCTATACTTCTCAATTATCACCTAACATAAACACGTACCAATATACACTCCATATTATTATATTTAATAAACACTAATAAAATTTACTATTTTTTTATTCTGTATTTAATATTGATTTATATTGTTTTTTAATTACTTAATTTTACCCCCCACATCTAAAAACGATCCCCCCATTGTTATTTAGGTTGCTTGAAGTATTAGGTTTTTGTCGCATTGGGGTTTGTGGTTTTGTGGTGTGTTGGTTGGTTGGTGGTTGCTTTGGTGGTTTGTTTTTGTTGTGTTGGGTTGTGGGGGGTGTTGTGGGGGTGTTGGTGGGGTTGGGGTTTTGGGGGGTGTTTTGGTGGGGGGGTGGGGGGGGGGGGGTGGGGTGGGGGTGGGTGGGGGGGGTTGTGGGGGGTTGGGGGGGTGGGGGGGGGGGGTGGGGGGGGGGGGGGGGGGGGGGTGGGGGGTGGGGGGGGGTGGGGGGGGTGGGGGGGTGGGGTGGGGGTGGGGGGGGGGGGGGGGGGTGGGGGGGGGTGGGGGGGGTGGGGGGGGGGGGGTGGGGTGGTGGGGGGGGGGTGGGTGGGGGGGTGGGGGGGTGGGGGGGTGGGGGGTGGGGGTGGGGGGGTGGGGTGGGGGGGTGGGGGGGGGGGGGGTGGGGGTGGGGGGGTGGGGGTGGGGGGGGTGTGGGGGGGGGGGTGTGGGGTGGGGTGGGTTGGGGGGGGGTGGGGGGGGGGGGGGTGGGTGGGGGGGGGGGTGGGGGGGTGTGGGTGGGGTGGTGGGGGGGGGGGTGGGGTGGGGGTGGGGGGTGGGTGGGTGGGGGGGTGGGGGGTGTTGGGTGGGGGGGTGGGGGGGGGGGGGTGGGGGGTGGGGGGGGGGTGGGGGTGGGGGGGTGGGGGGTGGGGTGTGGGTGGTGTGGGGGGTGGGGGTGGGGGGTGGGGGGTGTGGGGTGGGGGGGTGGGGGTGGTGGGGGGTGGGTGTGGGTGGGGGGTGGGTGGGGGGTGGGGGGTGGTGGGGGGTGGGGTGGGTGGGGGGGTGGGGGTGGTGGGGGGGGGGGGTGGGGGGGTGGGGGTGTGGGGGGGGGGGGGGGGGGGGTGGGGGGTGTGGGTGGGGGTGGGGGGGGGGGGGGTGGGGGGTGGGGTGGGGTGGGTGGGGGGGGGGGTGTGGGTGGGGGGGGGGTGGGGGGGTGGGGGGGGTGGGGGTGGGGGTGGGGTGGGGGGGGGGTGGGTGGTGGGGGGGGGGGGGGTGGGGGGGTGGGGGGGGGGGTGGGGGGGGGGGGGTGGGGGGGGGGGTGGGGGGGTGGGGGGGTGGGGGGTGGGGTGGTGGGGGGGGTGGGGTGGTGGGGGGGGGTGGGGGTGGGGGTGGGGGGTGGGGGGGTGGGGGGGTGGGGGGGGGGGTGGGGGGTGTGGGGGTGGGGGTGGGTGGGGGGGGGGTGGGGGGGTGGGTGGGGGTGGGGGTGGGTGGGGGGTGGGGGGGGTGGGGTGGGGGGGGTGGGGGGGGGGTGTGGGGGTGGGGGGGGTGGGGGGGGTGGGGTGGGGGGGGTGGGGGGGGGGTGGGGGGGTGGGGTGGGTGGGGGGGGTGGGGTGGGTGGGGTGGGGGTGTGGGTGGGGGGGGGTGGGGGGGGGGTGGGGGGGGTGGGGGGTGTGGGGGTGGGGGGGGTGGGGGGGGGGGGGTTGGGGGGTGGGGGGGGGGGGGGGGGGTGGTGGGGGGGGTGGTGGGTGGGTTGGTGGGGGGGTGGGGGTGGGGGTTGGTGTGTGGGTGGTGGGGGGGTGTGTGGGTGGGGGGGTGGGTGTGGGTTGGTTGGGGGGGTGGTTGGGTGGGGGTGTGTGGGGGTGTGGTGGGGGTGGTTTGGGGTGGGTGTGGGTGTGTGGGGTGGGGTGTTGGTGTGTGGTGTGGGGGTGGGTGGGGTGGTGGGTTTGTGTGGGTGGGGTGGGGTGGTGTGGTGTGGGGGTGGGTGGTGTGGGTGTGGGTGTGGGGTGTGTGGGTGTGGTGGGTGGTGTTGTGTGGGTGGTTGGGTGTTGGTGGGGTGTTGGTGGGTGGGTGGTGGGTTGGGGGTGTGTTGGTGGTGTGGGTGGGGGTGTGGGTTGGTGTGGTGGGGTTGTGGTTGGGTGGGTGGGTGGTGTTGGGGTTGTGGTTGTGGGGGTGTGGTGTTGGGGTGTGTTGGTGGTTGTGTGTTGTGGGGTGGTTGTTGGTGGGGGGGTTGTGGGTGGTGTTGGTGGGGTTGGTGGGTTGTGGTGGTGTGTTGGTGGGTGTGGGGTGGGTGTGTGGGGTTGTTGGTTGTGGTTGGGTGGGTGTGGGTGTGGTTGGTGGGTGTGTGGGTTGGGGGGTTGGGTGGTGGTTGTGGTGGTGGGGTGTGTTTTGGGGTGTGGGGTGTGGGGGGTGTTGGTTGGTGTGTTGTGGTTGTTGGGTGTTGTGGGTGGTGGTGGTGGTTGTGTGGGGTGGTGGGGTGTGGTGGGGGTGGTTTGTTGGGTGTTGGGGGGTGTGGTGGGTTTGTGGTTGGTGGTGTGGTGGTGTGGGTTTGTTGGTGTGGTTTTGTTGTGGTTGTGGTGTGTGTGGTGTGGTGGTGGTTTGTGTGTTGGTGTTTGTTGGTTGTGTTTGTGTGGTTTGTTGTGTTGTTGTTGTTTGGTTGTTGTGTTGTGGTGTTGTGTTTTGTGTTGGGGGTGTGTGTTGTGTTTGTTGTTTGTGTGGTGTGTGTTGTGGTTGTTGTTGTGTGTGTGGTGTGTTTTGTGTTGTGTGGTTGTGTGTTTTGTGGTTGTGTGTTGGTTGTGTGTGTGTGGTTGTTTGGGTGTTGTTTGTGTGTGTTTGGTGTGTTGTTGTGTGGTTTGTTGTGTTGTGTTGTGTGTTGGTGTTGTGTTGTGTTGTTGTTGTGGTTGTTTTTGTTGTGTGTGTTTGTGTGGTGTTGTGGGTGTTTTGTGTTGTTGTGTGTTGTTGTGTTGTGTGTTGTGTTGTGTTGGGTTGTGTTTTGTGTGTTGTTGTTGGGTGTTGGGTGTTTGTGGTGTTTTTGTTGTGTGGGTTGTGTGTTTGTGTGTTGTTGTTGTTTGTTGTGGTGTGTTGTGTGTGTGTTGTGTGTGTTGTTTGTGTTGTGTTGTGTTGTGTGTGGTTTGTTTGGGTGTGTGGGGGGGTTGGTTTGTTGGGTGGTTTGGGTGTGGGGTTGGTGGGGGTGGGGTTTGTTGTGGTGTGGTGGTTTGTGGGTGTTGTGGGGTGTGGGTGGGGGTTGGGGGTTGGTGTGGGGGGTGGGTGGGGTGTGTGGTGGTGGTGGTTGGGGGTGGGGGGGGGTTGTGGGTGGGGGTGGTTGGGGGTGGTGGGGGGGTGGGGTGTGTGTGGTGGTGTGGGGTGTGGGGGGGTGGTGGGGGGGTGGGGGTGGTGGGGGGGGGGTGGGGTGGTGGGGGTGGGTTGGTTGGGTGGGGGGTGGGGGGTGGGGGTGGGGGTGGTGGTTTGTGGGTGTGGTGGGGTGGTGGTTGTGGGGTGGGTGGTTGTGGTGGGGGTGGTGTGTGTGGGTGTGGTTGGGGTTGGGGGTTTGGTGGGTGGGTGGGGTGGTGGTGTGGGTGTTGGTGTGGGTGTTTGGGGTGGGTGTGTGGTGTGGTGGGTGTGTGTGGGGGTGGGGTTGGTGGGTGTGGTGGTTGGTGGGTGGTTGTGGTTGGTGTGGGGGGGTGTGGTGTGGTGGTGGTTGGTTTGGGTGGTTGGTGGGTTGTGGGTTGTGTGGTGGGTGGGGTGGTGGTGGGTGGGTTGTGGGGTTGTGTGGTGGGTGTGTTGGTTTGGGGGGGTGGGGGTGTGTGTGGGGTTGTGTGTTGGTGGTTGTGTTTGGTGGTTGTGTTGGTTGTGTGTTTGTTGGGTGTGGTGTTTGTTGTGTTGGGTGTGTGGTGGTGGGGGTGGGGTGGTGTGGTTGGGGTTGGTTTGGTTTGTGTGGGTTGTGGTGTGTGTGGTGGGTGTGGGTGTTGGGGGTGTTGGGGTTGGGGTTGGGTTGTGGGGGGGTGTGGTGTGGGTGGTTGTGGGTTGGTGTTTGGTGGGTGGTGTGGGGTGTGTGTGTGGGTGGGTTGTGGGTTGGTTGGTTGTGGTTGGGTTTGGTGTTTGTGTGGGGTGGTTGTTGTGTGGTGTGGTTTGTGGTGGTTGTGGTGGGGTGGGTTGGTTGTGGTTGTGTGGGTGGTGTGGTGGTGGTTGTTGTGGTGGTGGTTTGTGTGGTGGTTGGGTGGTGGTTTGTGGTGTTGGGTGTTTGTTGTGGTGGTGTGGGTTGTTGGTTTGGGTTGTGTGGTTGTGGTGGGGGTTTGTTGTGTGTGGTTGGGTTTTGGGGGGGTGGGGTTGGGGGTTGTGGTTGGGTGTGTGGTGTGGGTTGGTGGGTGGTTTGGGTGGTGTGGGTGGTGTGGGGGTGGGGTTGGGTGTTTTTGGTGTGGTTTGGTGTTGGTTGTGTGGGGGTTGGTGGGTTGTTGTGTTGTGGTGTGGGGGTTGTGGGGTGGTGGGTTGTTTGGTGGTTTGGTGGGGTGTGTGGTGGGGTTGGTTGTTGGGGTGGTGTGTGGGGGGGTGGGTGGTGGGGGTGTGGGTGTGGTTGGTGTTGTGGTGTTGGGTGGTGGGTTTGGGGGTTTGTTGGGTTTGTGGTGTGGGGTGGGTTGGTGTGGTTGGGTGTTGGTGGTTGTGGTGGGGGTGGTTGTGTGTTGGGGTGTGGTGTGGTTGGTTGGGGGGTTGGTGTTGGGTGGGGGTGTGGTTTTGGTGTTGGTTGGTGTTTTTGGTGTTGGGTTGTGGGTGTGTTTGTTGTGTTGTTTGTGTTTGTTGGGTGTTGTTGGGGTGGTTGGGTTGTTGGTTTTGTGTTGGTGGGGTTTTTTGTGGTTGGGTTTTTTTGGTGTGTGTGGTTGTTGTGTGGTGGGGTTGTTGGGTTTGTGTTGTGGTGTTGGTGGGGTTTTGGGTGTGTGTGGTGTTGTGGTTTGGTGTGTGGTGTGTTGGGTTGGTGTGGGTTGTTGTGGGGGTTGGTTTGTGTGTTGGGTGGTTGGTTGGGTGGGTGGTTGTGTGGGTGTGTGGTGTGTTGGTTGGGTGGTGTGTGTGGTGTGGGTTGTGGTTGGGGTGTGGGGTTTGTGTGGTGTGGGTGGTTGGGGTTGTGGTTGTGGGTTGTTTGGTTGTTGTTGTGTTTGGTTGTTTGGTTTGTGTGTTGGGTGGGTGTGGGGGTGTGGGTGTGGTGGGTGGTGGGGGGTGGTTTGGTTGTGGTTGTTGTGTGTGGTTGTGTGGGTGGTGGTGTGGGGGTGGTTGTGTGTGGTGTGTTGTGTTTGTTGTGGTGGGTGGGTGGTGTGGTGTTGTGGTGGGTGTGTGTGGTTTGTTGGTGGGGTGGTGGTGGGTTGTGTGTGTTTGGGTGGGTGGTGTGTTGGTGTGGGTGGGTGTGGGTGTGGGTGTGGTGGGGTTGGTGGGGTGGGTTGGGTGTTGGTGTGGGTGTGGTGTTGGTGTTGGTGTGGTGGTGGGTTGTGGTTGGGTGGGTTGTTGGTTGGTGGTGTGGGGGTGGGTGGTTGTGTGGGGGTTGTGGTGTGGGGTGGTTGGTTGGTGTTGGGTGGGTGTGGTGGGTGTGTGGTGGTTTGTGTGGTTTGGTTTGGGGTGGTGGTGTGTGGTGTTGGGGTGGGGTGTTGGTTGGTTGTGGTTGTGTGGTTTGTGGTGTTGGTGGGGGTGGTGGTGTGGTGTTTGGGTGTGGGGTGGTGGGTGTGTTTGGGTGTGGTTGTGTGGTGTTGTTGGTGTGGTTGTGGTGGTGGGGTGTTGTGTTGTTGGGTTGTGGTGGTTGGGTGTGGTGTGGGTGGGTGTGTGTTTGTGGGTGGTGTTGTGTGGTGGTTGTTGTGGTGGGTGGGTTGGTGTTGGGGTGTTGGTTGGTGTTTGTGGGGTGTGGGGTGTTGTGTGGGTTGTGTGGGTGTTGTGTTGTTTGGTGGTGGGTGTGGTGGTTGTGGGTGGGTGTGTTGGGTGGTGTTGGTGTTTGTGGGTGGTGTGTGGTTGGGTTTGTTGGTGTGGTTGTTGGTGGTTTGTGGTGTGGTTTGGGTTGGTGTTGGTGGTGGTGTGGTGGTTTGTTGGTGGTGGTTGTGTGTTTGTGTTGTGGGTGTGGTGGGTGTGGTGTTGGTGTGGGTGGTGTTGGTGTTGGGGTGTGTTGTGGGTGGTTGGTTGGTGGTTGTGTGGTTGTTGGTGTGTGTTGGTTGGTTTGTGGGTGTGGTGGGTGTTGTGTGGTGGTTGGGTGGTGTTGTGGTGTGGGTTGTGTGGTTGGTTTGGGTGGGTTTGTGGTGTGTGGTGGTTGGTGTGGTGGTTGGTGGTGGGTGGGGTGTGGGTGTGTGGTTGGTTGGTGTGTGTGTTGGTGGTGTGGGGTGTTGTGGTGGTTGGTGTGGGTGGTTGTGGTTTGTGGTGTGGGGTTGTGGTGTGGGTGTGGTTGGGTTTGTGGGGTTGTTTGGTGGGTGTTGGTGTGTGGGTGTGGGGTGTGGTGGGGGTGGTTGTGGTGGGTGGTGTTGGTGGTGGTTTGGTGGTGTGGGTTGGGTTGTGTGTTGGGTTGTGTGTGTGTGTGTTGTGGTGTTTGTGGTTGTTGTGTGGGTTTGTGTGTGTTGTTGTGTGGGTTTGTGGTGGTTGGGTGTGTGGGGTGGTGGGGTTTGTTGTTGGGTGTGTTGGGTGGGGTGTGGTGTGGGTGTTTGGGGTGGGTTTGGTTGGTGGTTTGGGGTGTGGGTGGTGGGGTGGTTTGTGGGTGTGGGTGGTGTGTGGGGGTGTTTGGGTTTGTGGGGGGGTGGGGTGTGGGTTGTGTTGTGTGTTGGGTTTTTGTGTGGGTGTGTTGTTGTGGGGTTGTGTGTTGTTTTGGGTGTTGGTGTGTGTTTGTGGTTTGTGTTGTGGTGTGGTTGTGTTGGTGTTTGTGTTTGTGTGGTTTTTGTGTGGTGGTGTTGTGTGTGTGTTTGGGTGTGTTGGTGTTGGTTTGTTGTGTTGTGTTGTGGTTTTTGGTGTGTGGTTTGTTGTTGTTGTTTTGTTTGTTGTGTTTGTTGTTTGTGTTGTGTTTGTTGGTGTTGTTTGTGTTTTGTTGTTTGTGTGTTTGTGTTGTGTTTTGTGTTTGGTTTGTTTGTGTGTGGTTTTGTTTGTGTGTTTGTGTGGTTTTGTGTTGTGTTGTGTTGTTGTGGTTTGTTGTTTTGTTGTGTTGTGTGTTGTGGTTGTTGGTTTTGTGTGTGTTGTTTTGTTGTGTGTTTGTTGTGTTTGTGTTGTTTTGTTGGTGTTGTGTGTTTTGTTGTTTGTTGTGTTTTGTGTTTGTGGTTGTTGTTTTTGTGGTTTGTTGTGGTGTTGTTTTGTTGTTGTTGTGTTTGTTGTTGTTGTTTTGTGTGTTTGTTGGTGTTTGTTGTTGTTTTGTTGTTTGTGTGTGTTTGTGTTGTGGTTGTTTGTGTTGGTGTTTGTTGTTTTGTGTTTGGTTGTGTTTTTGTTTGTTGTTTGGTTGTTTGTGTTTTTGTTGTGTTGTTTGTTTGTGTGTTGTTTGTGTTGTTTTGTTGTGTTTGTTGGTGTTGTGTTTTTGTGTTGGTTGTTTGGTTGTTTGTTGGTTTGTTGTGTTGTTTGGTGTTTGGTGTTGTTTTGTGGTTTGTGTGGTTGTTGTTTGTGTTGTGTTTTTGTGTTGGTGTTGTGTTGTTTGTGTGGTTGTTTTTGTTTGGTGTTTTGTTGTTGTTTGTTGTTGTTTTGGTGTGTTTGGTGTGTTGTTTTTTGTTGGTTTTGTTGTTGGTGTGTTTGTTGTGTTGTTTTTGTTGTTTGTGTGTTTGTTTTGTGTGGGTTGTTTTGTGTTTTTGTGTTTGTGTTTGTTGTTGTTTTGTTTGTGTTGTTGTTTGTTTGTGGTTTGTGTTTTTGTTGTTTTGTTTGTGTTGTTTGTTGTTTGTTGTGTTTTGTTGTTGTGTGTTTTGTTTGTTGTTGTGGTTTGGTTTTGTTGTTGTTGTTTTGTTGTGGTTGTGTGTTTGTTTGTTGTTGGTTGTTTGGTGTTTTTGTTGTGTGTTTGTTGTTGTTGTGTTTTGTTTGTTGTGTTGTTGTGTTTTTTTGGTTTTTGTTTGTGTTGTGTTTTTTGTGTGTTTGTTTGGTTGTTGTTTTGTGTTGTTGTTTGTTGTGTTTGTTTTTTGGTGTGTTTGTGTTGTTGTGTTTTGGTTTGGTTTTTGTTTGTTGTGTTTGTTTGGTTGTTTTGTTGTGTGTTGTGTTGTTTTGTTGTTTTTGTGTGTTTTGGGTTGTTGGTGTTTGTGTTTTGTTGTTTGTGTTGTTTTGTTTGGTTTGTTTTTTGTTTTGTTGTTTGTTTTGTTGTTTTGTTTGTTTGTTGTTTGTGTTTGTTTTTTGTGTTTTTTTGTGTTGTTTGGTTTGTTTTTGTGTTTTTTGTTTGTTTGTGTTTTTGTTTTGTGTTGTTTTTGTTTGGTGTTGTGTTTTTGTTGTTGTTTGTTTTGTTTGTTGTTGTTTGGTGTTGTTTGTTGTTTTGTTGTGTTTGTTTGGTTTGTTGTTGTTTGGTTGTGTTGTTTGTTGTGTTTTGTTGTTTTTGTTTGTTTGTGTGTTGTTTGGTTTGTTGTTGTTGTGTTTGTTTTGTTTTGTTTTTGTTGTTGGTGTTTTGTTTTTGTGTGGGTTTGTGTTTTGGTTGTTTTGGTTGTTTTTTTGGTGTGTGTGTTGTTGTTGGTTTGTTTTGTGCTTAGTGGTACTGGTTTTGTGTGCTCAAGCAACATCCTTATTCCATTTACCATAGTGCTCTATCCGTTTTTCCGACGTGGAATGACCTAGTAGTTGATTAACTTATTGTCTACACATCAGCTTCGACATGCTGTATATGCCCTTCTCTTGGCCCCTAGATAATGATCTCATGGCTCATTAAGGGGGCGCAGCCTTTCGGTTGAAAACCACTGGCCTTTATACAATGTAAACGGTCCAAAATTACAAATTTTGACTTTCAAAGTAATTGCTTCAAACGTCACAATTGTTATTAAATGAATTTTGCGACGAAAACAGTACAGGTCCCAAGATTATTACCCCGAAGAATGTTTCCAAGATCATTAGTTTATAAATATATAATTCAGTAAGACACAAAACAATTTTATCCTGTAACTTATGTCACAAAAATGCACTGTCCTACTTTAGTCTCTAGCTTTATATTCTCTATCATAGTCATTCTTGTCAAATTAAGTGATAAATTTATCTATTATGCAAAATAAAATTCATTTTAAGCAGCATTAATACAGCAACAAAATAAATGAAAACCAAAACAGTGACATGTACTGTATTGTCATTTTTTGGATTCCTTAAATCAATGCACAGTATTTCGGCCGTCATGGCCAGCTTTAATGGGACAACAACATATTTGTTAAATTATGCGATCCAAGAGTTCCAAACATTTCCTCCCCTAAAGCTGGCTGGCCGTGACAGTCGAAAAATTGGGCTCTGTAAAGAATACACAAATAATTATACACATTGCAGATTTGTCCTTCATTTGATTTGCTGTCATTTTATGCATAATGCAACGATCTATCAAAACGCTGTTGTTAAATAGAGTTTGTCAAAATAAGTCAAAATAATGCCTCTATGGAATATATAGTAAGTTCTAAAAGTTTCTTCACCCAAATGACTCTCATCCTAAAATCTTGAGACAAAAATGCTCCATTTTATTTATTTATTTGTGCTCTGTAATACCTGATAAATACTCTCTATTTCCTAAATATGAATCCTTGATTTCTTACTAAATAAATGATCTTGGACATAAATTGGAGAAGAAAACACAAATGCTAGTTGGAAGAGAGAAGTTTTGTCTTTCTAGGTAGAACCAATTCCCTTCTTTCTAGCTTTCTAGGTTGTGTCTGCGTCATTGATAATAGAATAAAATAATAGATGTGACTTATTTGTCAAATATTCTATGCAAGGTGAAAACATAAAATTGGAATTTACAGAAGCTATAGTTGGAAATCATGCAACACAATTGAGATATGTACATCAATCCTAAAGGAAGACATTAAATCAGTTTACAGCGAAATTTTTTTAAGATCCTTTAGGATTGATGTACATATCTCAATTATGTTATGATTTCTAACTGTAGCTTCTGAAAATTCCAATTTCATGTTTTCACCTGTATGGAAAGAGCACTGTCTTTGTCTGTCTTCGGGTGATTTGCAAGTGTTACTGTCTAGATGACGGCTGGTTGTTACCCGAAAAGCGTTGACAAATCAATAATAGAAGAACACTCTGCAACCTTAAGTGTTCTCATTCGAAGTGACATGCAACTTTCCTTAAAATTTTACCTTTGTTTTAGCGCGTTGACGCGCAACCAGGTGAATTCAGCTCATCTGATGAACTATGTTGCTTTTAGTCTCTCTTGTTTCTGATCATGCTGCTGTAACTTGGTATTAGCTGTAACTTGGTTTCTTAGCATCACGAATATTGTCTTCCTATTTCACAGGTTACTATGCCGTTACCAAAATCAACATTTGCACATATAGGACGTTTTAGAAACTCAACTACAAAATTATTACATATCATTGCAATGTTTACTTCTTTACGAAGTGCTTGCAGCACAAGCATTTTCCGAGTTTTCTCAGTCTTAAGGATAACAACAAAATCCTGACTCCAGACACCATACAAGAGCGGCAGCTCAATAAGTTGTCCAAGTAAATCGCTCAGTATAAAGCCAAAATTTAGAAGTTGAGTGGACACGAGTTGATCTTCAGTAAAATAAACGTTTTTGACATGCTTCTTTTTGTTAAACTCTTCACCAGGGAAAATACCAAATATGTCAAATCTATTTTGGCAACCCACCAGAAAATGTTTCTGAAACTACACATCCAAAAAAAGGTATATACACCGGAAGGCACAGTTAGTAATCCTAGTAGTATCAATTTGGCTGAAGATCAGCTTGATATTTTGAAGACTGGGTTACAACACCCATACATTCCTTGTGATAGGGACTGTATGAACTTGACTTACCAGCTAGAAAAAAGTGTATATAACTTAAAAGATAAAATTTGCAAAAATTATTGTAATGAAGTTAGGTATTCGTTGTAAAAATTACAACAAGCGTGTGAAAAATGTGTCTAAGACGGCCTCGGCCAAACACAATCGTGAAACTTTGAAGCCTCTAAAAAATGATAAAATCAAAATTGTTCCTATTGATAAAGGGAACGGAGAACTCTCAAGACAAACTCAATGCTATCGTCGGGGATGCTAGTAAATTCTTATGCATCCATTGTAACGACAGTGATCTTTTATTGGATCATCCTGGTATTCAGCAACAAAATAAGTTGAAATATTTCCTCAATAAGCATGTCAAACGGGCTCTTGACCCTAAGATTTTTTCTTCTCCGAATGGATCGTGTAGCGGTGAATTGTATGGTTCACCGAAAGTTCATAAAGATAATGTCCCTCTCAGACCTATGGTCGCATGTTTTGGCACGGCAGAGTGCAACTTCGTAAAATATTTGAATGAATTTATTGTCAAAATAATTCCTAGTGCCTTTTCGGTCCAAAACAATACGATTCTTAACCTGTGTTCTTAACCTGTGTTCTTAACCAGGTTCTTAACCTGTGTTCAATCGAACCCCAGGGGTTCGGATGCTCAGTTCTCCCCATAAACACATAAATAATTAACCAGAAGCGACACGCTACCCAAGCGTCGTTTCTAGTCCTTATATATCCAATGTTGGTAAAGATAGTGGCACTTGAGAATTATGGAATCTGGCTGCGCTATTTCTTCCCAAAACTTACATCATCTTTGTTTACACCATCCATTGGTGCTATCGTCTCCGAAATTTTCCGTAAAATAGGCCATCAGATCGTATACAAATCGTAGCGTACCCTCTTATTGCTAAGAAAGCCCTCGAGATACTCATATCGTTTGTTGCAACATGTCTTTGCGAGCAGTCCTTTTCGATGATGGTCATAGAAATTGATAACAAGAAAACCTCTAGAATAGAAGTTAAGCTTCATGCAATACACAGAAGTGGCACAATATCAACGACGAATAACAATTCTCTAGAATAGCCCTATTCTAGGATTAGTCATTCGCGAATAGAATCATGCTTCATGCCAACATGGATTATTCGCAGAATAACTAGTCGGCCAATTTATTCCAATGCGAACCAATGCGAAGACCAATGCGATTCAATGAACAAAGTTTAATAAATTGAGCATTCGAATTCAATTTCCACGCACAAAATAGTTTAAAACTTGGTTTCAGCTACTAAACTACTTATTAAATCACTAACAACAAAAATAAATCTCGGGATACCGGGAATTCGAGGCTTAAAAAAACCTACAGGATCTGGGATTCCAATGTGAGAGACTATGGAAGTTGAGACAGGGCTAGACCCTGTCAATTGACGCTGATCTCCGGTCAGCGTGGACTAGTTAATGATGGCATCGGTTTTCAATTGAAGCTGTGACCTTTACGCCAATCTCAGTAGCGTATTGCCAGTGCTTGATATTACTAATATTAGTCAAATTCTTGATGAACAGATCCACACACATGCGTGGGTGTTATTGATTATATTGTCATTAGCATGAAATTATAAGAAAATATGCTATTGAAGAGTCTGCATTCATTAAACAATACATATTATTTAAGTTATTCTGATTTTTTTCTATTTTAATTGGATGCCTTCAAGTTCCTATTGACCAAAGGTATCGTCAGTATCACCATCAGTAAACTGGAACGCTCCAGTAGCATGATATCGCATAGTTATCAAAAGCTGATCCCTCGCTGAAAACGGCCTGTTTCGATTTCACGCAATATCATCGATATGAGTTTCGATGAGAGAATACATGCAATTGACACCAGATTTTAAAAATCGGCATCGCCTCCGAAATTCATCGTCTTTGTAGATCATCCACAGATCAAGTCGTCTATCTAAACCTGTAGCCGAATTCTCACAGATCCGATAATCTGTCGATCATACTCTTCGTAACGTATTACTGCAGCCAAAATCGTAAAAATAGTGAGCTCCGATGCCTTTATTCCATGCTTTAAACCTACTACCTTTCAGGATTAAAATCTAGCGAATAAACATACAATTTATTCCTCTTGTCACACTATTCGTCGTTGGTACAAGAAACAAACAAATATTCCGGAATAAAGCAAATCTCGGAATAACTTCATTCCGAGAATTAGCTATTCCGCATTGGTGCAAGAGGACTAAGTTATTCCTTCATTTATTCTCGGATTACTGTTTATTCCGCGTTGGTTCATACGGGGGTTAGACGCACTTGTCAACGGCTGAATAATTGGCTTAGAATCAGTCACAAGTGCAATTCTAAACTTTTCATTGGTGGTCCATGCCCCAACTTAGTTCCCCGGATGTGCCACGACATTGAGTCAATTTCCATTCTAGTCAACTTGAAATAAGCAATCTATTTCTATGATGATGGTAGAAATAAAACGAAGAAGAGGAACAGACTTAGTTGTGAAAATTATATGAGAGTGGCACTTGCCAAGGTCAAGTCGCGCATTTCTGAAATCTTCTCTAAACGGCAACAGCAACAGTCATATTGATTTGCAGTGAATATTCATTTTGCTTTTGTTTTTTAGTGAAATTCATATTTTGTTAGTTTTGTTCTTTGAACACAATGACTTTGTGTGCAAGTGATGCATGGTACAGTTTGTGCACTTATACAGCATATAGTAATTATGATACCCGCTACCGCCTCCTAGGCCGACTGACGCAAAGGGCCTTGGTGTAATTTCTCCATGCGTTCTGTCCTGAGCTCGTCCCTCGATGTTCTCCCAACATTCTGCAGCTTCCTTCTTCATCGTCTACAACCAAGTGGGCCTATGTCGACCTCTTCTCCTTGACTCGTTTGGTTTCCACTTATATGTTTTCCGTGATATGCTGTGTGACTCCCGTCTCAAAGTGTGTCCGAGCCATCGCCATCTCCAGTTCATCAGCACTTCATCCAATCATGGCACTTTCGTTGTTTCACGGATACTAATATTTGCTACTTTGTCCTGTCATTTCACTCCCAGGATCCGTCTTAAGGGTTTATTCTCAAAAACAGTGAAACGTCGGGAAATTGTCTCATTGTCGTACCAACTTTCACAGCCATGTGTTAGTACAGATCTCACCAACGTCTTGTACAGAGATACCTTTGTATGGATCATCAATCTGCGTGACCGCCATACTTTTCCTAACATATCCATAGCTTGATTTGCTTTCATGAGACGGGCCGATAACTCTTCTTCAAGAGATCCGGTTTTCTGAATAACAGAACCGAGATATTTGAATGTGTCGCACTCCTTGATATGTACTCCATTCAAACTCACATGTCCGGTGCATGCTTCTTCAGTTCGCATTACTTCAGTCTTCCTGAGATTAATCCAACTCTCCATGGGTTGTTTGACACACGGATGCGGAAGTTTAGAATACCTACGTATAGCATGTTGCCGACATTACAGATGCCTTGTTTCACATATAAAAACAGCTGCTGAGTTTGCCAGCACATTTAATAGGTTGATCATTCAAAAATAAAGGGCTAGATAAAGCTGTTAGAATAATAGGAAGAAACAAAACGTGATGCTACTTTCGTTTTAGGCATTTCAAATAGTATGTTTTTCCAAATCCTTCTCACTAAAAGAAGAATCTCTACATAAGAATTCAAATTGTGGTGTGTCCGATAAAATTCTATCATTTTAAATCTTACTCTGATTTTGAGATGTTCGAAAATACATGTAGGTATGTGGGCTATGCGCGGGCCGGGAACTAGCTTAGCAGGTTGCTGATTGACTGAGTTGTGGGCTGCGGGGTGGGCCGTAAGAATCCAGCCATCATGCAAACCTGTTCCGGATAAACGTCTATCCAACGTTGACCCATATTAACCGTCAAATCAAGTGTTGTACATACCGTTGCTTAACCAGCAAAGCAGATGCAGTGCTCGATTCTCCAGGCTTCAAACGGCCTCCCAGTTGTCTGAGATTTTCTCTCGCTTCCTCTAATTGTCTCTCGACTTCATTCACTCGATTTCGAGCTCGTTTTTGTGCTTGTTTCATCTGTCCAGGTGTCAGACGGACACTGGTGTCGCTCTGAGTATCATGAGTAAAAACGCCAGTGTAGTGATGTTCTAAGGCCTCTGGATCCGCCTTGTAAACTTCTTCATCCGAATCAGGCGGAATGTTCCCACCTTGAAAGACTAGTGTATCGTTGATTATTTGAAGAGAAGCAATATGACCGAACCGACGAGCTATATCCTTTGGTGTATCGCCTGTGTTATTTTTCATCGTTGGATTCCCTCCATTCTCAAGCAGCCATTTAATAATTGCCACATGACCTTGACCACAAGCTGTATAAAATACGTTAGATCTGAATTACCAAATCATTTTGTTGCAAAAAAAGCACATTTTCGTTACCCTTATGTAGAGGTGTAGAACCTTGATCATCTCTCTCATTGATGTTTGTTACGCCGCATTCCACCAATCCTCGCAACCTCGCTAAATCGCCAGAGTATGCTGCAGCGTGTGCGGGAAATGCTGTTGCCATTGCTTTGGTCTCGTCAGTTTGCTCAAAAACTTCTCCTTGAGTCTATGAAATGGAATTTACAAGCATTGATTTTCCTCAAAAAATATTATTGTTAGCTTATCTTGCCTCATACCAAGACACGAAGTCATAGCAAGTGAGGGGTCACACAATTATTGAAACATTAAAAAAAGTTTCCTTATTTTTACTTTCCAACCAATAACTCGATCATAGTTAAGATCAGCATTTCATACAACCGTGTAACTTAGCTGGTGCAGACGCATAAAACAAAAAGCATGCTTAACAAATACTGGCAAGTCATGACTTACGAAAAAAACATTTCGAGATACATCTTCGTGTATTGTATAGCATTAAAATATATTGCCAGCAATTGTGAACCAAATTCTAGTTTGCAGCTGTTATGAACTTTCTAATTCACAGCAGGTCTAACCTGAAACCTACAATCGCGGTCACACGACTCTGTTGAACCGAATGCAGATAGCTTATCGTACCGTTAATCCATGTGTGGAATTAATGAATGAATCTGACGATGCAACAAACCATCAAAAGTACTGTGGAACCATTGTAAGTGACGATTCACTAACATGAAACGAAAATTTAACTAAGTGCTCATTTTCAAGTATTAGGGCTGAGGAGTTATGTAAAACAGCAGCTGCTGCACCCAAAAAACCCTGAGTCATCAGCTGAGCGCCATCCATCACCGAGATTTCTACCCATTAAGCTCATCTCTCAGGATGGTGGGTCCGCTCGTTGCGCCCAGGTCCTTCACACAAAGCTGCTACCTTCTTCCACCTTTGCACTCAACTTATTGATGGTGATCTTTACGCTTTTAACACTGGCTTTAGCAAGAAATTTCCTCTCCGATGGACTGCGAAACCGCGGCATCTCACTTCAAAGGGCATGAACTCACATTTCCACTCTTGCCTCCGAATCCCTTCAGCAAGTTCTTCATATTTGGCAGCTTTCCTCTTATGGGCATCCTCAACGTTCTCTTCTCAGGGAACGTTTAGTTCGCCCATAATCATTATCGTCCCTACCGCATCGATCAACACTAGGTCAGGCCGTTGGTGAGATAGGGACAATTCATATGGCAGCTGTCTATCAACACGAACTTCCGCGGAACAGATCGAGACATAGGAGGATACCTTTGACCACTCGGCACAAATTGATTCCCGTTAAATGCCTGGAAGGTACTGCATCTGAGACTGCTTCCACAATCGCATGCAGGACCAAACCATGACGGTGCGTGAACCATCCTCTCTGCAGTGTCAAATGACAACCAGAGAGCATATGGCGAAGATTGGCATGCCTGCCACACAAGTGATACTTAGGGTCCGTGCGGATTCCCCAACGTGCCAAATTAGCGGTTTTGGAAGCACATCATAGGTCCATTGAAGCTTCCGCTTCACCTGCCCATAGCCCATGTTCCACCAATCTTTCCATGAGATCTTGCGATCTTCAACTTCCCACTTGAGCCATCTTCCTTGCTGCCCTTATTGCACTGGCAGGGCAAGTCTCTTCTTTTCTTCCAAGGTTCACACCTCATTCTCTCGTAACTTCCTTCTTTGGTCACTTTCGTTCATTTCTGACCAAAATTTGTTTCCCTTTTCCATTCCAAAACCTCTCCTGCCGTTTTGGACAACTCCCATTACCTCTTCGTGTTTTCTCATAGAGCAGATGGAGGACATGACTTCCGCCACATCCCACTTTCGGCCCATTTTCAACCGAGGTGGATCTGAGCAGATAGCGTTTTTAAACAGCTTTCACTTACACATTCTCCGTTGCTAGATATTCTAGAAATCCATGATTTGCAATCATATGTATTATTCATCTTCAATACCCAATGTATGGATACTCAGCAATTTTACAAAGATTCATAAACAAATCTTTGTATTTCATCGTACCATCTTTTTGGATATCTTTGCATGTAGCACGGAAGATTTCAAAGTTTCGTCTGTATCTTAACAAAACTTGTAAGAACTTTCTTAATCAGCTTTGGAAGACGGCGAACTTACAAATCTTACATTATCTTCACAAAGATTCTCAAAATCAAAGTCACACGTGGTACTATTATGTAACAATGGCTCCTGACTGTTTGTCACTTTAAGTTGTTGTCTGTCATAAGTTATGTAGGTTCCGATTGACAGAGAGCAATAGCCTTCTAGTCTTCAAATGTCAACTTACCGAAAGTTCTTCTTCGAGATTTGAAATCATCTCTGTTATGGCTTTCTTCTGGTACTGTTCCGCTAACAATTTCGGTGTCTCTCCATGATCATTGCGGGCATTTATAACGTTGAACTTGCTGTGACTTTTAATAAGGAGAAAGCGAAATCCGTCAGCGTGGCCTTCCATTGCTGCTAAATGAGCCGGAGTGTTTCCAACCTTGTCTGTATCATCCATGCTAGATCCCCAACGGATCAAAATCTGCATGCATCCAACTCGCCCATGATATGCAGCACAATGTAGAGGTGTCCATCCGTGCGTGTCTGTATCATGAAGATGCTGGAAAAGTTTCGAAATCTGGAGACAACTCAAGTCACGATTAAGCTGACATCAAGTTTGTCATTCTTAATATCATTTTGTGATTTTTTTTCATCAGGAAATAGCATACGTGACGTTGGCTCGACCACTCAACACGGCCATCGTAATGTGCGTGTACCACTTCTGAAATTTATCCTATACTGCAGTTTTGAGCTATGCCAGCATGTGTTACCAATTATTTAGGAAAATGTGCCATCTTCGCAGAAAAATACCGGTATGGTTCAAAGTTCAAAAGGCATATATGTGAAATCAGCCAGCAAGACATCAGCTGCTCTTTTTAGGTGTGCCACCTCTTTTCGAGGTGAAATTTGTAGAGATATGGAGAGACAGAAGCTGGTGCATTTCAAAGGGGTAGATTTGCACCGCTGGTTTTATTTTCAAAGTCAATTTTGAAAACGGCCGGAAAATTCACTCAGAAGAAGACACTTTTATCAAAAATAGGTGCTGACACATGCAGGCACACCTAAATAAGTAGGGTAATGGTTTCAGGAACGGCATGCGAATATTTGAAATAGTCGGGTTGGGTTTCTGGGCTACATTTGCAGACTTCAGGAAAGTCAAATGAGACATTTAAATGAAGAACGTGAAAATGAGAGGAATAAGAAAGAACTGACTGCATTAAAAAGCAAACTAGAAGAGACAGATACAAAGAAAAAAGGATTATATAATGATTGTGTCCTAAGTAAAGCATCTTTAACTGCATGTGTTTGAGTAATTATTTGCTCTCTATTATTTAGGGACTGAGTTCAATTTCTTCGTTGCATTGGTGCTCATTTGGTACTTCATTCGTTACGCAACTGATGCGCCGTGCTGTTTATGACGAATAATTGTACAACTAGAATATGAAGTATTTTCATGCAACTCGAGCACTCAATATCACTAAAGTGTTCTATCTATGTACAGGCGGGCGTAGTTAATCGTCTCCATTCAATTAATCGTGCGAAAGAATCAATCACACGATTCCTGACTGATCAGGAATCGCGCGATTTTTTTGCTTAGTGACTGCGCAATGAAACTCGCATGAGCAGGAAGAATAAGATTATCATGCTATTCACTCTTGCAGCATCTGGGATAATTGCACTGAACAGAAATGTGACACCTGCGTTTGACATCTATGCGCGGATAATCGTGCCTGAGATCATATCATGCATGCAGCTAGGATAAGACAGTAAATCTCTATGTGAGCCCAGTGGGACTTCCCACACATCGCAGAAATGCACAATTATTTGCTATAGCAGTAAACATGCTCGCATAGTACCGGTACCCGATTTATGCGATCATACATGTTGTCAAATATAAGTGGACCCCTTTGGAACTATATCTCCGAATTGAAAGCATATGAAGTTGTTGATAAGAGCATTAATGCCTAATTTACATTTAACATGTAATTATAAATGGTATTAAATTTATTAAATTATAATGGTACACTATAAACCTAACCCAGCAGCATGCACTCTCAAATAGTCTAAGATTTGCAAATGCTTTCTTAACTTTTAAAGTCTCTAGATTTACAGTAGATTCTTTATAATATAAAAGTATTTATAAAATATTATTTTAATATAATATATAAAAAAGAGTCTTTTCAGACGAGTGTCCCTAATTCACAGAATATCTTGCCAAATAATATACACTTGTATGAATACGTGCATAATTTTAGATCGTTGTGACCATGAGTTAAGAGGTCTAGGTTTTACATATAGCTAGTGCAAGACATAGGAGTGGAAAATTTTAAAACTTTGTACAAGTTAATGGATCAAAATAAAATTTTCATCTTCAAAATACACATGCAAAATCACCGCATCATGTGAATTTATTCGCTTTTGAAGAAGCAACACAGTCTAGAAAAGCTTTCGAATTTCTTGATTTCTCATAAGT
Organism: Prostheceraeus crozeri; assembly: GCA_907163375.1. Taxonomy (NCBI): domain Eukaryota; kingdom Metazoa; phylum Platyhelminthes; order Polycladida; family Euryleptidae; genus Prostheceraeus; species Prostheceraeus crozeri. Next base: position 20,200 of record CAJQUW010010362.1, read on the forward strand.
AATCTTGCTTTACCACAAATAGTAAATGATCAAGTATAATGATTAGATTCGGAAATCCAATGACATAAATTGCACCCACATTTAGTACTCGTAAGTCTCGCATAACATAATTAGGAACCTAAATGCATCTTATTCTGCCATGGAAAGACATGACATGAAATACGATTTTCATCTCACACTCAAAGACATCTAAAGGCAATTTTACTTTCGAACGAGTATAAATATTTGCTTTAGAATCGTACATGCTGTTGAATCTACTTTTGATAATTTTTTGTTTAAGTTATTTCTATAATTTTGTTGTCTTTAGGCATTCAATATGACAGTGAGAAAGAAGGAAGATGACAAGGTCAGACTTCTGTCAATTTTCAAAACTAAAATGTAATCATGATGATCGCATAGTGGCAGTTCGCCATGGTGTAGAATGGAAAGATATCCTCAGACTTGAACAAATTAAGTACACAAATTGAGGATATCAATCTATTCGACGCCCAACTTCGTGGCTACGTAACCTCCCTACTCCAGTCCATACAGTGGTTACCCATACGAGACCGTGTAACATTTCGTCTAGCAGTCCTTGCTTACAAATGTCTTCGAGGTGGTGCCCCAAGTTATATGTCTTCCTGTCTCAAACCTGTGTCCTCCAACCCTTACCGCAGCCATTTCCGACCTGCCTACAACGACCAACTTCTCATGCCGACTTCCCGACTGAAGACAGTTGGTGCTAGAGCTTTCTCTGCTGAAGTTCGCATCTGGAATGACCTAGCAACAAGCTTGAAAGCTGCCCCGTCAGTGGTCACCTTCAAGAAATGCCTAAAGGCTGAACTGCTGCGAAGAGCCTTAGCCTGACCATTCCTGACAGTTGCACTGTAGATAGCTTCAGACATATTAATGTCTTTATTGTAAAGTGTCCTTGAAGTCTGATCGGACAGAAATGTCACTTAAATATGTCTTGTTCAATAAATAAATATTAAAATTTTTACACTGGATTTTATAGAAACCTGAACCTATCTATCTATCTTCCAAATCTGTGAAAATGATTCAAAAAGAAAAGGAAAATTTTCACGACCGTTTAATTGAAGGTTAAAGCGAGGTATGTACAAAAATAACGACCTATAACATATAAAATATCAACAACGACATCCAGTGCTGAAAAATTTGCTTCCGAATAATATGTAACCTGTCTCGATAAAGGCGACAGCCAAAACGTCGACAAGTTTTAGTTTATTTTTGTACATGCCTCGTTTTAACTTTCAATTAAGTCAAAATAATTTCGAATTATAATATCTATGTATTTATATTATTTTTTATATATTATCATATCATATTTTTTTATATATATTGTAATATAAATAATTATAAAAAAATATTGTAGGGTAATTTCGTGAAAAATTTCTTTTCCTGTTTTGAATTTTTCTACCGACCACTGGCCATCATCAAAGAATACTGTGAAGATGAAGTGTCATGATATGAAACATGTCGCAGGTCCTCGGATTTCTACATTTCCTTGCCCTTGTGGCTTCATAGCAGGCTGCGTGCTTACCCCGCCAGCTCGAAGCAGTGTTTGCAATGTAAATGAATTGCCATGGGCGGCTGATAAATGTGTAGGTGTTGATCCTCGATGATCCGGTAAGTTGATATCCCCACCTTTGTGAATCAGTGCCTGAAAATTAATCAATAACGTTTTAGTACTGATGGTCATTACGCAAATTCCAATAAAAGCGTCTGAGTAAAGTGTGTATTTATCTGAAATTTATTAAAACTAATCCTATTCCAGCTTACGAATGTTGATGCTGGCTATTTATTTAATCTGCAATTTTCTCAAGGGTACTTAGGAATTTGCTGTAGCAGAGGTTCCTATAACAGGCATCTCAGTTTGAAAAATATAGCATCACGAATTAATTTAGCTAATTTGTTAGGTTTTTCAAGATCACGACTTAGAATACGTGTTCACGGAAGTGGAATATTTTAAAATCATTACTGCAATCGATGCACTTTAGAGACAGTATGCTGAATTGGAGTCATTTATTAAGTAGAGAAAAGCTCTGCATGAATTACATTGTCAATGTGATAGCAGCTTCGATTTCACTAATATGAACTCTTTTCATATCTACTGCCGCATATAGTGCATTTTTGCTGCCTTGGACAAACTTGCAAGGCATTGACTTAATGGTAGAAATGTAGAAAATAGAATCATGTTTTTAAATCCTTCGAGTCCACTAATAGTTCACTAGTATGTTTCGCACAATATATGAAATATATGCAATATACATGTCCCTGATACTGACATAAAAAGCATCATAATCAAAGATAATGATTATAATTAATTGAAAGATATAAATTGGTCTATAACTTAATTCAGAAAAAGCTAGAGCTTGATTTCTTGAATCATAGAATCATACCTAAGAAATTTGAATTCATCCGCATGCATAAATAATTGATATAGTTTCAAAGTATTGTGATTCTGACGATTTATAACTCAATGCTACAATACATGATAACTTTTATTGATCCTTTGCATGCAGTTCACTAACTATTTAGAAAAGTGTGAGCTCAACATAGCCATGTAGCCTGTTGGAAAAAAGGCATTAACAAGATTGTTCATTAAATTTCCTTGATTATATCAACATTGAAGCCGTTTTCTACTTCCAAGAATTCTACTGGACATTGCTTTGTCAGCTACTATCGTCTGGTGAATATTTCCCTAGATCAAGTAAGAGTGTCACTCTATCATAAATAGCATGAAGAGTAGTGATCGAAGCTAAGACTTCTAGAAATGATTCCTAAAAGAAGCCACGTAACAGCAAGAGTACAATCATTGACTTCGAAATATAACTAACGGCGTTACTATATTCGGCAGTCTATTATCCACTGCACGTAAATACTTTAGGCCTATACATTATCCAAACCAGTTAAAAGTCGCTTCGCTCCAACCTCTTCACCGCTTCGCTCAGCTCATTGTCCTTTACCGCTCCGCTTCGAGTTTCCTCCCGATCCAGTTCCGCTCCAGATCCAACTGGCCAGTCAGTCAGTCCAAGCCGATGGCGAGACGCCGAGAATTTACTGTTCTATTTTCATAGACTGAGTCGCTTGAAGAATTGTATTTCCCTTTGGTCCTATATCTATGAAAAATTTTTATTTCGTAAAATTGTTTCTCCTTCGTCAGGAACAGCTCTCCTCTTTCCTCCCACTTTTACAGGAATCAGTGATGAATTTTATTAACTGCCAGCCTATTACCAAAAAAGAATGCTCACAATCTCTTTATAAGCAAAAATTGTGATTAAGTATATCGGAATACTAACCTGCAAACAACCATCTTGTCCCCTTATTGCCGCGACATGGACTGGAGTCCATCCCTGTTTAGTGACCGCATTGATTCTGACATTGTGCCACAGTAGCCATTGCAAACATTCGAGTGAGCCTACAGCTGCAGCCCAATGAAGAGGAGTAAAACTATTTGCCGGATCAACGTCATTTACACTCATTCCACCTTGTACCATTCTCTCCAATTCATCCACATCTCCGCCTTGAACTGCCTCGTGCACAGACTTGTGACAAAACGTTTCGGGAACTGTAATAATGCTATAAAACCACTTTAATAAACCGCATAGCGCATACTGCAGCAGATAGATTGAAACCATTATGCAAGTACGTGCTATACCGTCATTCCGTCTTCTCCTTATTTGGTTTCCGATCAAGTGTTTGCAGCTAAATTGATCTGCCACATTAATTAGGCTATTTTTTATATTGATAGGAATATTGTTGAAAGAGTTTAATACATTTTATGAGATCACAATGCAGATCATAAGAATTATAAAACGAATATGTCAACATCAATTTCATCAATCTTCTTTTTGCTATCAATTTAATTGTTATTCAATCGATAACGTCAATAAGCGGAAGACGGATTTTAGGTGAAGTAATGCCCTGAAATATACCACATCATAAATGTAGAAACTTACGATCTTGGGTCGATTTGAACCTGCAAAAATAAGATTCATCCAGTATAGAGGAACATTCCAAATTTACTGCGAGAAATTGAGGATTAGTCACAACAGAATGATTATGAAAATGTTGATTTGTCAGGTAGGCACGGACAACTTGATAATTGTCATGTAAATTATGTTTGAAGGCATTAATTACACTGGCTTCAAAAAAAAATTTTGCAACTTTGCTGTTTTTCATAAAGCCATGCGTGCGTGTAGATCATAGTCGTCTTGATCAATACTTTGCTATATTCAACACGTCACTTTGCTCAGCAACTTTTGATGTCTCAGGCCTGCTTTTTTTGCATTACTGTTAAATTTCATTTGCTTGAATCTGAGTAGAGTTACAAATGCAAACAAAATGTGGTTTCTTATAGGTCAGGACAAGCCTCGATATCTCGGTATTGCATCTTAAAATTTTAATCTTGGCAGATATGCAAGTGCAAAGTAAATTAAGTCTCCTGTACTGTCGAGTAAAATGACGTCTCTTGCAAATGTATTGTCGAGCAAAACGACAACACGTGCGCAAATGTTTGTGTACACAATATTTCATATGTACCACGGCTACGGGCGGCTCCGACTCTTTACCACGGATCTGGGCGGCTCCGGCTCCGATTCTTCACCACAGCTCCGGGCGGTTCCGGCACCTATTCTTTACCACAGCTCCGGGCGGCTCCGGCTCCGATTCTTCACCACAATTCCGGGAGGCTCCGATTCTTTACCGCAGTTCCGGGTGGCTGCGATTCGGCTCCGACCCAAGACTTTATATTGTAGGGTCCACAACACATGTACATGCCATTGTTTAAAAAGCTGAAACCATATAGATTCATCAAAGCGTTACTTTTTGTCGTCAGACACCATTTTGATTAATTTTTAGCTGAAACTTTTTTAGTCTTTAAACACATTTTGGCATACATCAAAGATCTGAGGCATACACACATAATGTACAGGATAAAAAGTGGCCTTAAGATATTCCATTCTAAAAATTATGAGTAATGACTTAGCTGTTGCTTCCCACTTAAAACTGTTTATGAGTTAAGAGTCACAGAGGGAGCGATGGAGATTTTCTCTATTTTCAAGGGACTTATTGAAGTCTCTGATTTAGTCCTTTACACGACCTTTCTTAGTGCTTAACCAAAGGCGAGAACAAGTATTTCATTCTTCCAGAGTGAGACACTATTAATTAAAAAGAGTCATTTTAGTCAGACACATTGGTCGCAGTGAAAGAGTTTTCAAAAACTTCAATCCACACGCACTTGGATTTACATGTGCATTTTTCCTGTCTGATAAGAACAGGAACCGGGTAGAACTCGGGAGACGCGTACATTAGTAATGGGCAAAAGACCGTTCCAGGACACCATAAAATTCAAAAAAATAGTATCTTTAAAAACGACATAAATTCATGAATTTAGTCCTTTTTTCAGGTTTTTAAGACCTAAATACATGAATTTAGTCCATTCAAAAAGTACCATTTTTTCAAAAAATGACATTTTTAAAAACGACATAAATTCATGAATTTGGGCGTTTTTAAAAATACCCAATTTTCAAATTTTTCAAAATCTCAAATTTGAGAATTACAATCGGGCGAAGCCCTAGAACCTTCGGTTCGATTTTCACCCCCAAAATCATGACCGTTCCAGGACACCGAAAATCATAAAAGTTAAGAATCTCAAATTTGAGATTAAGATCATTTTTTTACTTTGAAAATCATGACCGTTCAAGGACACCGAAAAAATCATAAAAGTTAAGAATCTCAAAATTTGAGAATTACAATCGGGCGAAGCCCTAGAACCTTCGGTTCGATTTTCATTGCTTAAATCATGACCGTTCAAGGACACCAAAAATCATAAAAGTTGAGAATTTCAAATTCATGAATTTTATCCATCTTTCAGGTTTTTAAAATATATCATGTGACTAATAATATTTCTTTAAAAGTGGAAGAAACAAAAAGTGGAAGAAGCCGCAAGTATATATCCTTCAATATCATATGAACGTAGTTCTACTACCCCCTCCCTTCTAACTTCTAGGGGTCCCTTCTGACTTCAAGGGGTCCCTTAAGAAATTTTTTTATTATAAAATGAACAACATAAATGAGTTTTTAAAATTATATGGAACGCAAACTACGACAAATTTCGACCTAAAGAAAATCGCAAATGAATTAGGAATAAAGAATTTTCATGTTCTAATGAGAGACGAATTACAATTCCTAAAAAATAAGCCAACAGGAACCTTCAGTTCCCGGAACAAAGTTCCATCAATAACTGTAAATTTCGTAACCAATCTTCACACTTCAGACCAAAAAGGCGTACATTGGTCAGCAGGCGTTAAAAATCATCAGCAGAACTATTATTTTGATCGCCCGGAGGCTGAGAACTATTGGTTCGATTCATACGGTTTGCCCCCTACAAATGAAGTAAAAGAATTACTTGGAACGGGAACATACAATACGTTTCAAATTCAAACACCAGGCACTACCTATTGTGGACAATTATGTTTATACGTTTTGTACAAATTACAAAAAGGAGTACCATTTCTAGATATAATGTTAGAATTGAACGAACCGTAGGTTCTATGGCTACGCGCTACGCGCTATGCCTAACAAGGGAATTTCATTCCTGAAACGTTAGTTCCAATAATAATAATAATGATAATTAAAAATCAGTTCGTTGTAATTCATTTTGATAAAAACGGCCTCTGATATCTTCATCATCTAAATCTTTGATTTCGTAAGTAATCGGATAACTTTGATTTATTTTAGAAATTTCAAATATTTCTTTAGTCCAATAACCAACAAAGCCTTTTTCAAATTTATTCTTATATTTAAATATTCTAACTCTATCTCCAATTTTAAATTTCGGCTTAAGTTTCTGCAAATTCGGATTACTCTCATTCAAATTATTATTCTCGAATATTTTCTTTCGTATCAAATCAGGGTCGTCAGAAGCATTCTTTGGGGTTTCTTCAATACCAGAATGAACTTTATTATTGTACGCTTCTACAACTCCTGGTAATATCTTCAACCATTTCTGATTTCTTTGCTCAGTAAATTTCTTGAATAATTTATTTTTTAACGTCCGATTGAATCTTTCTATCACTACAGCTTTTCCAGCGTTTTCAGTTGAATAAACTGAGCCTTGGCGATGACTTTCGTCTGTTTCAAATAGTGGTTGAACGTTTCGGTTATAAAATTCCGACCCTTTATCAACAAACAATTTCCTTGGCTTTCTATTACTTTCTTTAAAGATTTCTTCAAACGCATATTTAACTGATAGACCACTTTTATTTTTTAAAGGCTTTACCCAAGCGTATCGTGTATATAAATCTATAAAGGTCAATGCGTATTTATAATCTTTTTCATTCGGCATATGAATAAGATCAGCACTCCAAATATCATCTTTATTAAATACTTTTACTTTCAATAAATATTTAGGCTTTCTATATTCCTTGTGGATTTTGGACGCGTAGGTTCGTGCGTTGCTCTCAGAGTTATTAGTTCGAGCGTTGCTCTCAGGGTTATTAGTTTCATTTAAACCCTGGCCGAATAATATTTTAGCTTGTAAAGCTTTCTTAACAAACATTCTTTCAATTCTTTCTCTAAATGTAGGATTCTGAATACTATCTAATTCTTGTATCATCTTCTTATCAGCTGCATGTCGAGAACTTAGATCATGATTTCGATAAGCTAAATCATGCCTGTAAGCGGCGGCATCTACTCTATTTATTGGTTCTTCACCTGGTTTCGGATTATTATTCTCATCTAGTCTTATATCTAATCGAGTTCCTGGACCGGTAGATGAATGACCAGGAAGATGTTTTTCTTTCGAATATTTACTCCAAATAAATCCAGGAAAGTTTTCTAATGTTTTTTGTATGTCACCACCGTAGGTAGTAGCCAAACTTTGTTTGTCGTCGTTACCTTCATAAATTTTACAATTTAAGTTTTTATTTTTGTTTAATAGATAATTCAATAAATCTAAATTAGAAATTTTTAATTTAATTAAATTTTCGGAATTTTTAGAATTCATTTTAAAAGATAAAAAAAATTTAAAAGATAAAATAAAATAATTGTTTTACCGAAAAGAACCAAAGGTTCTGAGGTTATTACCTTATCATACTAGGACTTAGATATATTCCAGAACCATCTTTAGTTTCTTTAATTTCAATTAAATCATCAACATTGTGGAGAATATTTTTAAGAACTCGTTTTCCTTCATCAACTAATTTTAATTTACTAATAAAATTATCTACTATTCCTTCTCCCCTAGCAACTTTCTCTAACTCTCTATTATGACGTTTTTGTTCTTCTAATGCTGCCTTCTCTGATTTATTTTTATTTACTGCTTGGACAATACCAGCTGTCCCACCTGCAACACTTCCTGCTGCAGCTATGCCACCTATTATTAGTGGAATTAATGGGAGAATCCCGCCATTCTTTTCTTCTTGTAATTGAATATTCTCTATCATTGGTTTACTTATGTAATACTTTTTTTTATTAATAGTAATAGTTTTAGGGGTATTTTTGTCAACAATATTACGTAATTTTAATTCAACAGTTTTATTATTAATATTACTTTTCGCTTGCGACATTTTTAATAAAAAAATTTTAAGTTATCAAAAATTTAAATCTATTCTAGTTATGAAAAAATTTCAAGTTACCAAAAAATTTTAAGTTACCAAAAAATTTTAATCTATTCTAGTTATTAAAAAATTTCAAGTTACTAAAAAATTTTAAGTTACCAGAAAAATTTTAATCTATTCTAGTTATGAAAAATTTTAAGTTAAGAATTTTTAATCTATTCTAGTTATGAAAAAATTTTAATTAACTTATCAGAGCGAAGCTCCTCTGGCTTTAGCCTATCCTTACCATCTTTCCATTAAGAATTTCAATAGAATATTTTACATCTTCTAGCAATAAACCATAAGCCATCAATGAAGTTGTGGAATCTTTCTTTTCAATATTAATTGTTACATCACAACCAGTCTTGATAATATCTTCAGATTGTGCACTTAAATCGAAACAGAAAACAGGATATAAATGTCTCCAATCTCCAGGAGTTAATTGTGGTTCAACTCCAAATTCTGTACAAAGATTTCGATAACAATCATATCCTTCCATAAATTGATTATTGGTATCATCGAATCTTAATGGATCAATTGGATATCGGGTTTGATTTAATGAAACTTGTAAACTTCGAATTGTATTAAAATGAAAAATATTGTTGTTCTTATCAAAACTTGGAGAATTATTTCTTTGAAATGTTAGTAATAAATATCTTGGAGTATTCGCAGTTCTAGTAAAATGCCAGTTAAATCTTTGTTCGGAAAAAGTTACTGAACTAGCAGTACGCTTTAGAAAATTTACTGGAATTGGTTTGTTAGTATTTAATCTTTTTGCAATAGCTGTTTCAATCTCTAAACTAGGAGTAATATGCTTAATCCACCATTCAAGTCTATCAATTTTTAAATATGCTTTTTTCCCAGTCTTACCAAAAAAGATTAATTCATTATTTGCTGCACGATGAATTATTAATTTAAATTTTAATTGATATGATATTTTATCATAATCTAAATATCCGAATAATGGAGACAATGACCAATTTACTGTCTGTTTACTTTTTTGTTAAATTCACGTCTTTCTTTATATGCATCATTATTTGTTTTATTTAAATGTTTTACAATATTTTCTACATCTTTCGCAATTCCTGCGGCATCTGTTCCAGCGTGAGTTAAATCATCAACAATTATACCATCATTAGTATCAGGAAACCAACCTTCGATTTCATACTTTTTATTATTTTCACCAATTGTTACAAATCTAAGCATTGTATCAATTACACCTGGAGAATCACTTATTGTTTCTATATTTTGAGTTGCAACATCTAAACGCATTTGTGTAAATAATCTTGGAAAGAAATTATTCTCTAGTGCAATATTATCGGTTTCTGGTAATGGTGTTGTAAAATTGGCATCACTATACAAAGAATATTCACAGTGTAAAAATGAATCAGGTAGATATAAATAACTCTGCTGATTATCAACTTCAAAAATTAAATCACCTCCAGTATTTACTCTACTGGAAGATCCGGGATTCATAGCAATTCTTATATAGTCATTCTTTTTTTGATTATAACTGACGAACGGAGGATCGTCTAATCTAAATTTATTTTCGATAAGCGAAGACATTTTTATAAAAAATAATTTGACTTTTTGTTTTTTCTCACAGACAGAAAAAAATTTTACTAAAATAATTTTGCTAAAATAATTTTGCTAAAAAAATTTTACTAAAAAAATTTTACTAAAAAATATATTTTAGAATTTTGCTAGACCAGCTCCGCTACAGCTTTGCTGGTTAAACCGAAGGTTGCTACTCACGCCATTTCCTCTTATTTCTTCAATTGTTTTTTTATTATTTTTATTTTCATTATGTTTACTATTAGACGGAGCTCCGCTCCTCAAGGTTTCCCCAACAGCTATGTTAGCAATTTTGTTTTTTGTTTCCTCTGAAAGTTTTTTTAAATTTTTTAGTTCTTCAGAATCATTCCTAAGTTTACGAATAGCTTCTAGTTGTTTTAATTCGTTTTGAGACTTGACAGCATTTGATATTGCACTAGCTGTACTACCTATAGCAGCTGCTCCTTTTGCAGCAGATGTAATTAAATCTTTATTATTTTTAATTAAGTTAACGATACTTCCAATACCAGAAAAGATGCCAGCCCCTTCTTTTTGGACGGCACCTGCGGTGCCTAGGAACTTTTGTGTTCCGACTGTTTCTCTATTATCATAATGGTACACAGGTTTCTGAGATGGTTCATGAGCAATTTTATTATTTGATGCAAAATGTTTAAGATTGTGTTTATAAATTATAGGCATTATTTAGGATTAAATTTGACTTTTGGGAAAAATATCTACGTTCGGCTAAAGCCTTGAGGAGCTTCGCTCCGATAGGTTAGAAACCCAAGACTTCGTCGATTAAGATTTACGTTTGTGAATGGACAACAACTTCGAGATAACTTTATTAATTGCCTGTTGCACTTTATCTATTGCGTCAAGCAGCGTGTGATGTACTTTAATTTCTTTTCTATTAACTTGCATTTTCACCTGATTCATCTTCAACGCCGTTTTAAGTGCATTTAACTTAAATTTAAGAACATCTAATTGTCTTTTAACAGAATCTAACTGTTCTTTATTTTCTTTAGAGTTTTCTTGTAAATTTTTCTTTAATTCATTTTCTAAATTGATTTTCAGATTTTTCATTTTATCAACTTTTTCATTAAGTGAGTTTACTTCATTTATTATTCTATTCATCTTTTTCATTTGTTGAGTAATTTTAGAACTTAATTCATCAACACTTTTTTGGAATGTAGTTTGTAACTGCTTTAAATTTTTTTTAATTCTTTCAGGTAGTTTTTCTATTTCATCTTCTAATTGTTCTTTTAACATTTTTATCTGATGTTTATTTTTAATTACAGCAGATTTTAAATTTAAAGAAAGTAATATTAAAATTTTTGATTGTTCAGAAATCTTTTTAAAAAGTTTTGCTATATCTGCTTCTAGCTCTCTATCCTTTTTATCAAGTTTTAATAATTTTTCGTTTAATGATTTGTCATTAAGTTTAAGCAACTTTAATTCGTTCATCAGTGGAACCAAAACATCGTTTATATATTTTTCCTTTAAGTCATTGATTTGTGTATCAACATATTGTTTATTTGTCAACTCTGTATTTTGTTGCGGAAGAATAGAAAGATGTAATGGACCAGATAAAACGTCTCCAGTTTTCATGATATAATTTTCTATCTCTATTTCTAATTCACGATTATTCGGGATATATGCACCTCCACCAACATTTGGTAACATCATTTTTAAAACAATAAAAAAGTAAAACTTTTTTTTTTATAAAAATAATAAAAATAAAATTTTTTCTAATAAAAATAAAAAAATAAAATTTTTCCTAATAAAAATAAAAAAATGGAAAATCCAAATTTAAAAAAATTATATTCGCCCGCATCATCCTGTTCTTCTTATTCGACGAGATCAACGGGATTTGAAAATTAATGTTTTGATAATAATAATAATAATAATAATCCATGTATAGATGTTAATCTTTTGTTTGAATTACAAGCCGAAATATTTAGAGAACAGACTAAAGGTCTACCTTCTATAGAAACTAATTATTGTTTATTTCCAGGTGATCCATTTATTAAATTTATGGAGATTGTAAGTAAATATAATGATGTAGCTTATGTTGAATTAAATAAAGAAAATATGGTTATAATTGGTCATAATAATGTATATGGGTTTATCAGAGCAGTTTTGCCGATTAGTAATACTGATTGGATAGAAACTAAAATTATTAATTATATCAATATTAAAGAATTAGTTAAAAAATTAAAATCTTTTTCGAAAGAAAAAATTAGATTATTTGTTGACGATCAAAATCAATATAACATTCACATAGAGAGTAAAAAACATAATGAAGAATTATTATGTCAAGTTTATTATAGAGACACAATTTATAAACAAGAAACATTAGAAATGCCCCAAAGATATGATGATGATACGTATATAGGATTATATTCCAACTTAAATATTAATTTATTAAAATCTTATATAAATGGTTTAGCTCAACAAGAGAAAATTTATATGTGGACTACACCTTATACTATTAACAATAACCATAATCATATTCATAATAAACGAACTGAAGGTTCTAGGGCTTTGCCCGATCTTAGAGAATCTTATGATAATAATGATGATTCTGTAACATCTGAAAAAGGTGTAAATGGTAAAAAAGATTATAAAAATATTAGTAATTATAAAAATTTATCTAAATTTCATTTTCTTACAATTGAAAATAATAATGATGGCATAGTTGAAGATACTGTTAGACAACTATGTGTCGGGTCTACAAAATTTAAATTAGGATTTACATCTAATCAATTTAAAATTTTATCATCTTTAACAAAAACTAAAAGTGATTCAGATTATGGTGGTGTTATTAAATTTTCCAAAAGAGATCAAAGACCAATATTTTTCTCTATTATATTATTATCAGATAAAAAATGTAATTTAGAGTTAGATATTCCAATAAGAGAATGGTATCCTATCATGGAAGGGCATCCTATGCCAAAAAGTGTAATTTATGATGATGATGAAGAAACAATTTATGATGATGATGATGAATCAATAGTTAGTGAAAAAAAATTTAAATTATCTTTTGATAAAACATTATATGATGAAACTTAATAAGATAAAACTTAATATGATAAAACTTAATGTGATAAAGAAAAAAAATAACTAAAGAACGTGAAATATATAATAATATAAAATAACACTCAAGTCCTAAATATTAGAATGTTTATATCTAAAATTAAAACACAAATTTTTCCTTAAATTTTCTCTAAAAAAATAAAAAAAATGGAATATACCAAGTTTTATTGTGTCTTATGTAAAAAAAAGTTGCAAACAAAAAGAAGTTATCAATCTCATTTAAATAGTAAATTGCATTTACAAAATGTAGAACGAGTTGATGAAGGAAATATATTAAAATTAAATAGTTATAAAAACTATCTAGAAACATTGCCTACTGATATAAAAGTTAAAAAAATGTTTGATGATTATTCACATTCGGAATATAAAAAAGTTTTTAATAGTGAAGATGAGACCATACATGGGACATCGGAGATGTCTTCCAGGGCTTCGCCCGTACCAGATGGAAGATATTTATTTAGCGATACTGATGAATTTAACGAAATAGATGAATTTGATGAAGCCGTAACAGATATAAAATATTTATTTAATGAATCGGTTCGAACCGAAGGTTCCAGGGCTTCGCCCGTTGAATATAATGAAACCGATAAAACTTTTTCTGATATTCTAACCAACTTTTATAATATATTTAAGAAATCTTTCAAATGTTATATGAATGTAGAAGTACTTTATACAAAAAATGGATCTGATGGAATTCCTGAAGAAATAATACAAGGACATTTTACAAATTCACAAGAAATACATAATGTAAATAATATACAACCCATATTTCAATCGATGATACTTAAATTAGAAAATTGTATAATTGAAGCCCAGTTACGTGAATCTGGTTGGAGATTTGTGAAAATACTATCTAAGAAAATAGTAATTGATAAATATAAAAATAATACTGGTGGTAGTTATGTTCCTTTACCTTTCAGTTCACCTCAATTAATCAACATAAAAAATGAAGATGATTATTGTTTTCTGTGGAGTATTATAGCACATTTACATCCTGCAAAATATCATAAAGAAAGACTAAGTCATTATAATAAATAAGAATATATAAAGGAATTTGTTCTTTCTGATGGCTTAGATGAATTTCCATATGATTATAATAGATTAATAAAGTTTCATAAAAAGAATAAAAATTTAATTGAAGTAAATGTTTTTGAATTAAATGTGAATTATGTTTCTATTGGTAAAATTATTCCACTTTACTCAGATTCAAAAAAATTTTATTTGAATAATAAAAATTTATGTCAATCAGAAATAGTATATAATGATAGAGGAAATTACATGCATCATAATATTTTTTACCAAGGAAAAATAATATGTACTGAAAAATTTGAACTTGTTAAAACACTATCACCAATAATGATTAATCATAATAATTATAAAGGACGTACTGATGATTATAATTACAAATATTCATCTTTATCTTCAGAATATCAACAAAAATTAGAAAATTTAAATAAAAGTTTACAAAAATGTAAAATAGATTATCAACAACAAATAAAAATGTTGCTACAAGAATATCAACATAAATATCAAAATGAGATAGAAACAATTCAAAAATTAAATGAAGAAAATAATAAAGAATTAAATAATGAAGAAAATAAAGAATCGGCTAAAGCCAGAGGAGCTTCGCTCCGATTAAATGAATGTTTGAAAAAATGTCTACAACAATATAAAGAACAATATGATAAAGAATATATTTATCAGCTACAAATATTAAATCAAAATTATCATCAAAATACATTTAATATTACAAAAGAAATTAATGAAACACATAAATATATCAAGATAAATTTGAAAAACTAGAACAGTCAAAACAACCAGCACAAGCGAATATATTATATTATCAGGGTCATTTTATATTGTGTAAAGATGTTTTTATATTTACAAAAACTTCAGATAATAAAAATTTTCCTTGTCTTCAATGTATGACAAGTTTTAGAACTTTAGAAGAAATGAATAGACATTTGGAGAATTGCCAACAAAATGAAGCAGTTCAAAATACTTTTCCTAAAGATGATTATTTAGAATATAATAAATGGTATTTTAAAAATAAAGTACCCTTTACTATTTATTGTGATTTTGAAGCATATAATGTTAATATGACACAAAATCGAACGGAAAGTTCCAGGGCTTCACCCGATTCTGAAAATTATAATTCTGAAAAAAGTGCGCCTGAAAGAAGTGCACCTGGAAAAAGTTCAGCTGAACAAAGTAAAGAAAAATATTTATTTGAACAAAAACCATTATGTTGGGGAATGTACATTCATTCAAATTATCCTGAATTATTTAAATCAGAATATTTTCAATACTATGGTGAATATAGTTCAGAAATGTTTACAAAGAAAGTAGAAGAATTACAAGGACGTTTTTCACAATTGCTTGAAACAAATATTCCAATGATGCCATTAACAGAAAAAGAAAAATTAAATTTTATTAATGAAACAAAATGTTATTACTGTGGAAGAGAATTTACAAAAAATTATAAAAATGGCAAAGGTAGATATCTTGACAAGCGAAGCGACGGCTCTGCCGTCAAGGTAAAAGATCATGATCATCTAAATGGATTATATAGAGGTGCAGCACATAATTCTTGTAATCTTAATGCTAATAAATTTAAATATAACTTTGTTCCTCTATATTTCTACAATGGTTCTAAATATGATTTCCATCTAGTAATGAAAGATTTATTTTCATCTGAAAAATTACAACAACAACAAATAAATGTACGATGTAAAACAGAAGAAGAATATTTTTCAATGCAATTAGGTTGCATTAGAATTTTAGATGCATTTAGATTTTTTACTCCTTATTCATTAGATGTTATGGGAAAAACTTTGAAATCTGAACAATGTAAAATATTAAATAAATATAATTTAAAACCTTTAAAAGGAATATTTCCGTATGAGTATATAGCCTGCGGCTCACAGTCGAAGACTGATATAACTGGAGATAAAACCTGTGGTTCACAGTCGAAGACTGATTTTAATTCTGTGAATAAAATTATGGAAGAAGAACAACTTCCTCCAATAAATAAATTTAAATCAACATTAAAACAATCAAAATTATCTGACGAAGACTATCCAGAAGCTGAAAAAAATTGGAGAGAGTTAAATTGTAAAAGAAAGAATGATTATACAATGAAATATCTTCAGATAGATGTATTAATACTAGCTGATCTTTTTGAAAACTTTCGTGATATGTGTTTAGAATATTACGGAATAGATCCATGTTATTGTTATTCTACACCAGGTTTAACATGGCTAGCAGGATTAAAACATACTGGTGTTCAAGCCGATGGCTCTAGGACAAAGTCCGTTAAACTTAAACATCATAAAGAAAATACATATGATAAATTATTATTTTTTGAATCTGGAATTAGAGGTGGAGTTTCATCAGTTTTAGGTAATAGATATGTTAAATGTTATAATAAGAAAGTAAATCCACAAGAATATGGAATAATGAAACCTTTATCTCCAGAAGAAAAAGAAAAAATATTAGAAATTTTTCGAACGAAACGAGAAGGAGTAGAACGTGAAAAAGCAATTGATGAATTCATGAGAGAAAACTATTTGTTATATTATGATTTTAATAGCTTATATTCTTCTTGCATGATACAAGAATTACCAACAGGTGAAATGTCATGGTGTAATAATCTAGATTATCAAAGAACATATGATGGTGAAAATAATTTTGGTTATGTATATGAAGTTGATTTAGTATACCCTGATGAAATAAAAGATAAAACAAAATATTTTCCTTTCTGTCCCGAAAACAAAATTCCTAATATAGAAGATTTTTCAGATTATCAAAAATCTTTAATTCCTAAGAAATATAGACCAACAAAAAAACTTATGTTAACACAAAGCAATAAAGGAAAGTATGTTGTTGAAGGAAGAATGCTAGATTGGTATTTAGATCATGGAATGATTCTCACCAAAATACATCGAAAACTATTTTATCAAAAATCTAGGTGGTTAAAAAATTATATAGAGTTCAATATTGAAAAACGTAAAATAGCTAAGAGAAATAAAGATGATTTTGGAAACGTGTTCTTCAAATTAATGAATAATGCATTTTATGGTAAGACTTTAGAAAATGTGCGTAATAGACAAAATATTGAAATAGTTTATGATAAAGATAGGTTTCAAAATTTAACAAGGAAACCTACATATAAAAGAACTACTAGATTTAGTGATGAACTATGTGCTGTACATTTACGTCGAATTAGCGTAAAACATGATAAGTTTAATTTTATTGGTTTCACTATATTAGAATTAGCTAAACTATTTATGTATAGATTTATATATGATTATTTAGCACCTGCTTATGGCAAAAACTATAAATTACACTTAACAGATACCGATTCTGTTTTCTTAGAATTAACAATACCGTATAATTCTACACTTGATGAAGAAATAGATAAAATAAAAGATATCATTCATCCTTCTGATTTATGTAAAGTAAAAGATGAATTAGAAAGAAATGAAGATTTCATAACAGAAGCTATATTTTTAAAATCTAAATGTTACTGTTATGATACAACTAATAATATTAAAACACATAAAACATTAAAAGGAATTTCAAAGGCATCAGTGGCTAATCAAATAACATTTCAAGATTATAAAAATGTATTATTTAATAATGAAATAAAAACAGCATGTAATTATAGACTTAATTCAAAGAAACATAACATGTATTTAAAAGAAGAACATAAATTAGCATTAGATCCATTTGATGATAAAAGAAAAATTTTACCTGATGGAATAACTACTGAACCTTTTTAATTTTCTAATTTCTAAGATAGACAAATTTGATATATATATAAAATAAAAAAAAATATTGTAACACTATATTTGTATATTTTTATCACTCCGCGAAAATATTTTCGATAACTCTTTCATGAATTTTTTTATCAATATTAATTGTAATGAAGCCATAATCTTTTGACCAAGCATTATTACACGATTGTTTAAATTCATCTTTATTTCTTACGCATAAATCTCTTAACAAATCACTTAAGTTTCTTGCATTTATTTCAAATAGTATAAATATATTTGCATTCTTTCTAATAACACTTCCGTCTAATGAATACATACTTTGTGTTAAATAAAATACACTACAGTTATTATGTCTACCTCTTGTGAAATAATTTCTCTGAACTGACTGATTTCTATCATTAACACAATCATCAAAAATTACACAATGTTTCATTGTTTTATCTAGTTTACTAGGATCTTGCATATTACCACTATCATCTATTAATTGTATCTTTATATGGTTATTTTTATTAGATTCTACTAACTGATTATTTTTTGCTGCTTCTTCACACCACGAACTTATTTCTTCTTCATCTTCAGATTTTTCATATTCTTTGAATAATGAAGCAATTGCTGTTTTTTTAAGATTATTTTCAAATCCATATTTTAAAAATTGATAGACGGGTTGTTCTGCCGTTGTTGTATAAATTATAAGATTGTTATAATCCAAAAAATTTGGAGTCGTTAAAATTTTAAACAATAGATACGTTTTTCCACAACCTGATCTTCCACAAATAACTGACAAAACTTTATTAGATAAATTTGGATGATGATTAAATTTAAGTTTTTTTTATTTAATGGAGGTAGTTCACTCATTTTTTAATAAAAAAATTTATTTTTATTTTATTTTTGTTTTTAAAGAAGAAGAACAAAATTAAACTTCTCTAGCTTCGCGTGGGAGTTTATACCTCTCGAACCAAAAGATCTATCATAATCTCTTCACCTCCAAAATTTATTTCTTGTCCTTTTTCATCAGTGATTCTAATGCCAATGTTGTTAATAGTTTTTCTTGTAATAGGAAAATATATTAATGTTTGTGGAATTACATTTAATCTATAACCAATGGGTACAGTAAAAGCTGGAAAACTGAATATTAAATTTGATAATTTACCATTTATATATCCTCCTTCAATAATGTCACAATGTACAACAATTGAATTTATTTCAGTTATTTTTGGAATCTTCTCACCTAAATGATAACCTTGACTATAGGTTTGTTTATTAAATCCTAATAGCTTTGACAATGATCTATCATGATTAAAATCAACTTGATGATTTTCGTCTAAAGTAAGAGAAAATTTATTAACTGCCGGTTCAACTGCAAAATGTAATTGTTTCTTATCTTTAAATGATATACCTAAATGTCTCTTAATTTCATTTGATATTGATTCAACTTCGTAAGAACCAGGAAGAAAAGTTAATATTTTCCACGTTTTGCCTTTATCAGTAGAATATCTAAATTGATCATTCACATCTTTGATAACGTTTTGAATAGTGTTAAATGTAGAGAAACTAGTCAATGCAATTTGATAATTTTTATTTTGTTCCAAATGTAGAATGGGTTCTAAATTACAAGTGTGTGATGAAGTAGTTGTTATAATTTTTAACGTCGTACTAAATTTTGATGAACCCAAAATCTCTGTCAAATTTTCTAAATGATTATTAATTTTGTCTAAATCTGCTGAACACATTTTTTAGTTAAAATTTTAAATAAATATTTTTTTTAAAAAAAATTAGAAACAACATATTTCAGCTACGGGCGAAGCCCTGGAGGACATCAGAGATGTCCAGTTACACTTTTATAATCCTCTTCATTTAGAATCTTCTTTTCTAACAGTCTTTTCAATATAGCATGAATTTCATTGAAACTAGAATTATGTCCTTCTTTTATTGCAGATATTAAAATATTTAATCTATTTAGTAATTCTTGTGGATCATCTGGTAAAAATACAGTTGTTTCAGTTTTCTGTTTTTCAGATAAACCTTTCCCTACTTTAACTCCCGTTGATAATAAATTTTCTAATTGTTTATAACGTCTAAGAGATTTTACTGCACCAACTCTGTCTAACATAGCTTTATATTTTATGAGATCTTCTACAGCATAATTATTTAAATCTGCTCCTCTTAAAAGATTAACAAAATTTCTATCTAAATTAAAAGGAGATTTATCTGGTGAAAAAATTATACCTCGAAAAGTTTGTGGAAATATTTCTTTTTGTCCGAGATAAAATCTAGGTATTGTTTTTCCATCTATAAATGAAATAGAATGTTCAAATTGCATAGATTTTGGTAATTTCTTATTAATGTTTGATTCTAGTAATCCATAGTCATCTAATATAGTTTTGTGCTCTGGATCTGTTATATCAATTTGTTTATCATTATTTGTACTTTCTTTTTCAAGAGTTTTAAATGGTTTCATAGTTTTCTCAAAATCAGTTTTTACTTGCTCGGTTTGCTGCATTTGTTCAAACATATCAGATTGAATACCAGCTTTTATCATTCTATGTTGAAGATGATTTTCTTTCATAATATTTCTTTGTTTTATTAACTCTTCTAATTGTTTTATTCTTTTAAAATTATCAGCTTTAATTTTATCCATTTTTAAAATATAATATTTGAATTTTGTGGTAACATTGGAATACAGCAAAAACATTTTACTGAACAAATTATTTTTTTATTGCTTTGTTGTTTGACATCTTTTCGCTTTAAGTTTTGTTTAATAAAGTTTTGCTTAAATTTTCGCTTAAAGTTTTTAGCTCTTCTAAAAAAATTTTGTCATTTTCTTCATTAGAAATTTTGCCATCACTGGAAATTTTGCCATCCTTTTTATTTTTATCATCAACTTTTTCTGTCTGTGATTGAAATGATATTTGATTTACTTCATTAGCTATTTGATCAAATTTTTCAATCTCATCTAACGTAATAACATTATCATCACATACTCTTTGAAAGTAGTAATGTAGTTTATCATAGACTTCTTTAATATGTAAATGCTTAGTTTTTAATGATTTTCGTTTCTTAGTTATTAAAGATTTATCTAACATTGTAACAAGTGAAGTTGCAAAAACACCCGTACCTGTTAAAGCTGTAGCAACTACTGGAATTACTAAAACACCTGAAGATATAACAATTGTTAAAGCACTTAAACTTATTGTTAAGAATATGCCAATTCCTTGTGTTACATTCTTAACTTTAGTCCATCTCTTTCTTAATTTTTTATAATGCTCTAATCTTAATAATAATTGAGATTCCTTATCTTTCATATAGCGTACTCTATCTTTGTGTTTTTCAATGTTCATTTTTTCAATGTTAATCTTTTCAATATCCATTAAAGTAGAACTACGTTCATATGATAACGAAGGATATATTCTTGCAGTTTCTTCCATTTTTTAAAGAAATATTTTGAATAAATATTTTGAAAACAATCTTCTGAAATGCTATTTAAATCGAAATACGTAGTTGTTTGTTTGTCGTATATTTCTAAGAACTCAGTCATGTTATTAACCTGAGGTAATATATCACCTATATTACTCAGTATAACTGTCGGATTTTCATCATTCATTTTAAATGAAATAAATTCCAATAACTGTAATAATGTCTACTTCTTGTACAGGAAAATGAAAACAACGGCAGTGTATTTTGCATCAAATATAATAATACAACAATCAATCTTATCACACAATTGTACAATGTCAGTCTACTATCAGTAGACTGGAGAACAAAAGGAAATTTAATTACATTTCAAAATAATCCAAAATGCGTTACTACTAAGTTCCATGAATCATTCTTAAATATCAAAGATTATGTTACATACTGAAATATAGATCTATACAATAGCAGTCTCATGGTAGTAGACTGGAGAACAAAAGGAAATTTAATTACATTTCAAAATAATCCAAAATGTGTTACTACTTATAAATAAGTCTTCATAAATATGTATACATCAAATATGCATGTACATTGCACATATCTTAAAAAGTGAAACAACACAGTTAATGTTCATTCATCTTGGGAACCAAACCTCATTTCTTCTATAGCTGTCGGTTGATTCAATTTTTCTATATAAATTTTGATTTCTTTAAAATGTTTTCTAACAAAACTAATGGGCATTGATGAATTTAAAAATAATACGTGTGGTAGAATTAGATCTGATAAGTTCATCAAGAAATAACAATAACTTACGTTATAGGAAATTCTAAATAGTTCCAAGTTTACCACAAATCTGTTTTTTTTATTGTCACTCAATTCCAGAATTCTTTTAAATCCATAACCTTGATAAGCAGCACTTCTCAGCAACGACCCATGGTGCACTTTATCACTTGCAATCAGTTTTGAAATCATAGTAGCACTATCTTCGATGGTAATGAAATGTTCTTTTGTAACATTGAACTGAGGAATTGTAGTAGTGTTAAGATACTGTTCTATTTTTACTGTAATATCCTCCACTTGTTTTTGAGAGTCCAATTTGTTCTTCTTTCTCGATTGAATTTCTAACTTCCACTCTTCAAAGTATTTATTCGCAGTTTCCTTGTGCTCTTCTTTAATTAAGTTTAGTAAAATCGGCATGTAAAACGAAAAAGCTTCTGCGGCAGTACGTTTTGGCATTTTGCAATAAGGAAAGAAAACAGTCACTAGTTATGATTAATGGAATTGTAAATGAAGTCTTACTTCCTACATGCTGCAATTATATGCCACGTCTTTACAAATGAATAAGTGGGTGTAGCAGCTGTCTGTTCTTTCATACATTGTTTCCTTTCAAATGTTTGAGTTGGAGGTCACAGCTCTTTACACTGAAATGCCTTTTATTCATAAATGCGAGAAGCAGATGTTCTCTACAATTGAGTGAACATCTGAGTGCAAAGCAGTAACAATAACAGGCATTGCGAGAGATTGTGTTACATTCTTAAAGAAATATTATTAGTCACATGATATATTTTAAAAACCTGAAAGATGGATAAAATTCATGAATTTGAAATTCTCAACTTTTATGATTTTCGGTGTCCTTGAACGGTCATGATTTAAGCAATGAAAATCGAACCGAAGGTTCTAGGGCTTCGCCCGATTGTAATTCTCAAATTTTGAGATTCTTAACTTTTATGATTTTTTCGGTGTCCTTGAACGGTCATGATTTTCAAAGTAAAAAAATGATCTTAATCTCAAATTTGAGATTCTTAACTTTTATGATTTTCGGTGTCCTGGAACGGTCATGATTTTGGGGGTGAAAATCGAACCGAAGGTTCTAGGGCTTCGCCCGATTGTAATTCTCAAATTTGAGATTTTGAAAAATTTGAAAATTGGGTATTTTTAAAAACGCCCAAATTCATGAATTTATGTCGTTTTTAAAAATGTCATTTTTTGAAAAAATGGTACTTTTTGAATGGACTAAATTCATGTATTTAGGTCTTAAAAACCTGAAAAAAGGACTAAATTCATGAATTTATGTCGTTTTTAAAGATACTATTTTTTTGAATTTTATGGTGTCCTGGAACGGTCTTTTGCCCATTACTTACATTTCTAGCAGCCATGGATAAGGTGCACTGCACTTTCCTGCATTTTTGTTCCCTGCAGAAACTCGTGCTGCCGGTCGGACGAGATGATTCAATCACCTAGCTGTCAAGCGTTTAATATTCTTCAATCAAGTAAAACAATAGAATTCTTACAAATTGGACCAAAATTCTTTTTATATAGAAAGCACTTCTTCATAAGCAGGGTATTTTAATGCTTCTTCTAAGTATATTGTTGAAAATCAGGCACTTATGCAATCATGCACTTTTAAGGGAAGAATTATTGAAAATCAATATTGTGCTTGAATAATAAGTACAGTAAAACTGAGGCGAGAATGCATCTGCATGTTGTTCACCAAGAGCTTTTCTCCCGACAGTTGTGTTTTCGGCTGAAACATAATCTTTAGGAAGTCCGCGGTCTCCTTTAAAATCCAGATAAATAATTCGCAGTTGATTATGTATAGAGAGGAGATGAAGGTCAGCAGGTTCTGGGAGGTCTACAACGATGACACAATTGCATTTGCTTCAGTTACACTGTCAAATATCACTTTTTCTCGCAAAGTTACTGAATTCAAGTACTTTCAAATACATACAAAATTTCAAGCCGTAGTCGTGGTATTTTCTATCGACTCCGATGTGCAACCTCGGCTCCTAAACCTTGATATGTGCACATGCAGCTAATTTTCAAAAATTTTGATAGCAAAGACCATGCAACTTTTTGGGTAATTTACGGTTGCAGATTCCAGTATCCTCCCATCACGCAAGGATTTATGACTGCAAGGATTCCACTGTATTTTAAATATGCTACGCATATGTAGCCATATACTCATCGAAGGACATCAAATACAACATTCTACGTGATTAAATTATCAACATGAGCTTACTTAAAGGTGGATATTCGGATGGAAGTTCCGAAAGACACATCAAATAGATTTACCAAGAAGCGAAGAAATAAGAATCACGATACATCTTGGGGTGAATTGCTTGGGAGTCACGATGAAGAAAGCAGTAAAAATCCGCCAGTGTATTTGCTGTGACAATGATGTGTGATAACAGAAGTTTATCAAGATGTGGATGTAAATCGCAAAGTTTCGGTGAAATTTTGTCACTCATCTGTCGGTAAACATGCAGCAGTTCCTCCACCATAGACCTGTAATCTGGAGATCTGTAATCAGTAGACAATTTCAGCAGTAGACAACTTGTCAATCAAAGTAGAGTTTTCTAGTCTTCGTCTCATGAGGTGACCTGCTAAAAATCCCCCTCAATGATTTTTGCAGGTGTGTGATGGAATATCGATTTAATGATGATTTGTTGCCGCTCCGCCGTAATTCAATCTTCTAATGAAACTGTTCACAATTCTAACTTGCACTCTATTTGAGTGTGTAAGTAATTTGCATGTACAGTACATGCAAGAGTAAATTGCCGACATCAGAATATTTTTCATATTATTCTCATCTTGTGCAGAAGGGGAATTCCTAGGTTGCCAACATCTTCGAATATAAAGTTAAACCTTGATTGGACTATCTCCTTATAAATTAACGCATTTGCATTTTTCAAAAATCCAGTTTGCAAATCTATGACGAGGTCAATAACTTTCATATCAACGCAATGCTTCTGTTTGAAGATCAAACATAGCATATTCTTTATAAAACATAACTTTTGCTTTTTCATGCACAAAAACTACTTCATCCGAAGTAACTAGTTTGTTCTACAGTAGAATTAATTGAATTTAGCTCTTATTTAGTTTTTCGTATAGCTGAAGCAGATGCCGGTATCTACATGCAGCTGCTGGATCGAGGCACTCTCGTAATTGGTGGCACTCCCAATAGAGCACCACTGCAGATATGTTGATGTAGACAAACGATCTAAGCTAATGTTCGGATACAGTAGAATGAACGTCGACTGGTTGCCGTGTAGGTGGATCAGTTGTTTAACTTTCTAGTTTACTTGTGCACGAATCCTGGCAAGACGAATTGTGGTCTTGGGAAAATTCCATGTTAGCGTGCATTTGGATTTAATTTGTGTCATATCTATGATGACCATGCAAAAAGAAGTTTCACACAAATCAAGGAATTCCATAATCAATAATCTCAAAATATCATAAACAATTTATCATTCCATATAGGAATTAAGTCGATTACAAGCCCCACACTGAAATTTTGAACAGTGTAGTTTTTTGGTGTTATCAATGGATATTATTGGAATCAATGAACATTTAAAAAAGGAAGATCGATTACATGCCAAAAATGAGCATGTCGATCAAAACACGGACAATTCAGTAGTGTCAAGATAAAACTACAGTGCTTATTTTACCGATAACGTCATGGGTGATTCACCAAGTTGAGCAAATAATACTGTTTTTGTTCTCACCTTCATATTCAAGCATGTGCTCACGACTGCGTAGCTTAGAAAATGACTTCATTTGTCACTAAGTCTCTGTTTTTACTGTCGGTAGGACCTAAATGTCAGCGATTTAAATGTCAAACAAGCTGCTGATTGAATTTAATTGTAAGCTACACTCACGCTTATTATACTGAAATCAGGCGTTAATACACAGACGATTGCAATCTGCATGCCGACGAATTCTATGGAAACGAATTTTCACATTCGGAAAATATAAGATAGTTCTAGTTCACTAGTGCACACAGAATAGGGAGTTGTCCACAGGCTTAAACTATTGCCAATCATAGACCTACTTAGACCCATTTCGTCCTACAATAACTCTTCAGAAGTGGATTGCATCAATAATATATCCTGTCATGGAATTTAATAGTGATTGAATTGTTTAAGTTTGGATGTCTTTCGATCCTAGGCTAAGGTGAACTTTCACTCCGTAACCTTTTATGATAATTAGCAGCAGACAATATAGCCAGGATAAATACCCACTGAGGAGCCTGTTGCAGTCCATCATCAGCTTGTTCAGAGATTCTAGATGTCATAAGCTAGTTTGAGGTTTGCGAGCCGCATTGATGGGTCCTTGCGGAACGAAACGCAACGTCTACGGCTGCCAATAAATTTAGTACTTGCATTAAAACGTTCAAGTCTGTGGATATTTTTCTATCCAATTGTCTTATTCATAAAGTTAATGGAAAAATTATCTTGATGGATATAGCCAATGTTGTACGCGTCATGTCAATGAAAATAATTGCAAAAGTAATTGATGCCGCCGCGAGCGTCAGCGTCAAGCAATCCTGAAATTGACGACACTAGCGTCAGCGTCGATTCTTAGCGTCAATTTTTTGTCATACGTTATCATTGATTTTGAAAGTCAAACGGTAAATAGAAATTGTCGCTACGAACATACTTTTAGTAGCACTCACCTATAGACACTCCAGGAGCAGAAAAATATCGTCGACGGGCGGTTGGGCGAATTACTGATAAAAGTGAAAGTAAGCGGGACCAATCACTGAAAAGCCTGTAGGCGAACTGTCGATTCAGACACAGTCGATGCGATTTTCCACACTGAACAAATTCATTCTATGTCATTCTATTTCATTCAACCAGAGTTTCAGTTATCTCAAAATGTCACGAAACCCACAAGATAAAATTTCGTGTGATCATCATAATTTAATTCAATGCTACATAATTGACATTTGCAGATGCAAAAAATGGAATGCACCAAATTAAAAAGACAAGTCTATATTTTCATAATCATCACCCAGTGACGTATAGTTACAGTAAAACGATGCGTGCAAACAAAGTTGAAGTTTTAAGGTTGGCATCTGTAATTCAAGATTTATTACAAACAGGATTTCAAAAATTAATTGAATTTAAAATAATTAGAACTTATTGGTTGAAAAATCCAATTCCAATCAAATTAATTTGCTTCGTTAAATCTCTAATTTAATTTAGTCAATTGGTCAAACTTCCAATCTCAATTATTTGTTTTTTCTGATCAATAGAACTGCAAACTCTTTTATTTTCACCGCCACTGTTGTCGACATGATCGTAGTTTAAACTTTCTCCTCTCTTCTGTCACTGTAATCATGAGGGTTATTGCACAATCGACTAGAAAACAAAGCTCTTTCACATGAAGCAGTCACACTGTGAATGCATGGATTACACCCTGAAGTTTGCGCATTTATACCTCTTTGAATAAATAAGGTGAAGTTAACATTGAACTGTGAATGCATGGATTACACCCTGAAGTTTGCGCATTTATACCTCTTTGAATAAATAAGGTGAAGTTAACATTGAACTGTGAATGCATGGATTACACCCTGAAGTTTGCGCATTTATACCTCTTTGAATAAATAAGGTGAAGTTAACATTGAACTGTGAATGCATGGATTACACCCTGAAGTTTGCGCATTTATACCTCTTTGAATAAATAAGGTGAAGTTAACATTGAACTGTGAATGCATGGATTACACCCTGAAGTTTGCGCATTTATACCTCTTTGAATAAATAAGGTGAAGTAAACATTGCATCATTATCATTTTTGAAAATTGTGAATTTAAACTAGTAATGAATCGGTTTGTTCATTTTTCTTTTGTCAATGTATAGACTACATGCATGTGACCTAGATTTTTCAGTAATCATTTATCGCAAAAAATGTTCGCGTGTACATGACAGCGACGTAGCCGAGAGGCATTGAAGAGAACATTATTGTTTTGAATTTCACTCAGAGCTGACCTCTATCCCTAAGAAATATAGGGTTGAAATATTTTAGACCCACCAATGCTCGAAGATAAAGTATGTTCATTATTATATCATACTATGATGTTATATATGTACATGTATATACAGATCACATGTACGCACATGTAACTGTGTAGATTGTTGCATTGTTGGCAGAACTCGCAGGCATTGGCGACGCGAATTACAGAACATAATTGCGCCGTTGACTCGTGGCCGAACTGGGAAAGCTTGACATCTGTGACTCAAGCGGCAAGTCCATGAATCATTATTCCTCTATTAACAAACAGGAGATTTTACGTAAATGGTATAAGTGTCTACTTCGAGCTGCAAGAATGTTACAAAATATTCAATGATATTATACAGTTATGGGATAATCAACTAAGTTAATGATAGCGTGTGCTATCGATCAGGTAACTATGCTTATCTGATAACGATGCCGTCGATCAGTATATATTTTATTTCAAACTCCGGAGTAACAACGAGTGTGATGATTCATAACGTCAATTTGATAAAGCAGTAGCTATTACACTGAGCCGGTGCAATAGTGTCTTGACATTAACCACGACTCTCATTTTTCAGCTATAGCCTATAAGAGACTCCATATAACTCAATGTAGCAAGAAATATGCATATTTGTCTTGCTTTGCTTTACTTGGTGTTGCTTCGTCTTTCAAGCTATTTTCTTGAGAAATTTGGAGATTTTTTTAAGCGAAGCAAACTTATTTCCATCTATAAGTGACCTCAAGACTCCCAATAAAAAAAGCTACTTTTTTGTGGATAATGTACTTGCGTGTTTTGCTTGTTTATGCGGCGATCAATATCACCGCTTCAGCTGGTGTAATAGCCGCGAGACCAAAATTGTACCGGCCCAGCTACTGTAGGCTACTAATTGCCACTGCCATTAAAAATCCAAATGACCAGATATTCACCCAAAGATTGTATAAACGCAAAAATAAATCGTTTTGTTACGTAAACTCCTGCCCGTCGTCATCATCATTCAAAAAACTACTTTTAATCGGCACCAAAAGTCTGTCACTTATTCTGTCATTATCTATTCCATGATATGCCTCCTCTTTAACGCCAATATTTACTCGTCAAGAATATCCCTCTCTAGGTTCACCGAAGCTCGTTTATTCTATAACTCCTTCAAGAGATCTAGTTAACTTTCATCTTGGTACCATCTCGTTGTTCTTTCTCTTCGATAGCTTTCATTTCCTCCAGGGCCAAGTGCCTCTTTTTACCGGAACTTCGACAATAGGATAGAACTTCCTTCGTGTTTGTCACATTCAGGGGTCCTCCAGCTTGTCAAATTGATTTGTGATTGATTGTGATTTGTTGTTGTGATGGATCAGATTGATTAACGTGCAAAATTACCAGACATAATCTTGGTGAATCGACCAATATCTCCTAAATGTAAAAAAATCTTGTATTGGAAGTAATAGTAGGATTTAAGTGGTACAATTTTCAAAAAGTAGCACGAAAGTAGTGCAAGTAGTACACTCGCGCGAAAGTAGTACATCATAGTAGAAGCCGTATATGTTAGAAACCCTGAATTATAAATATCATTTCTGTTCAAAAACTAACTGAACTTTAACTGGAAAAATACTAATTGTTATGAAACAATAACATTAATAATACTGAAATATTAAAAGAAAGATGTGTCTATTCATTTTAGACATGATAAGTCAAGTTCTGAGAAAATTGTTCTCAATTTCTTCATACACACTATAGAATCAGACTGAAATTTAGGATTACCAATTTGATAGGACTAGTTACCTGTTTCGCTATACTCGACATAAATCGTTGTGTGCAGTTGTGGAGTCAGTGATTGAATAATTGCTCCTATAGCACCAGAGTGGAGCTTTTCAACTCCGATATGAATGCACTGACCTCCATGAACAACACACAGCAAAAGCAGAATCAGCGTAATTTTGAATTAACATATTTTAACAGTAATGCAAGTCACCTATGACAAAATTACAAAAAGCCTATACGCCATGCTCAATAATCTGGATTTGGTGCAGGTTAGCCTAGGCTATCTAACAATACTGCACAAGCATAGTGATAAGTTACATTTAGATAATATTAATACAAGCACCTGGTTTGATGTAGGCCTACATGTTTACTTGAAAAATGCGCTTTGATGATGTTAGGGATCATTGATTTAGATGGCTGCATTGTGTGACATTTTCATGAATATGATATGCATCAAAAATATCTGATCTTGGAATTAGTTCTTACTCCAGCAAACCAACCCAGTTAAGATCACTCTTCCAAACGGGTAGATATGTTAACTGAAATATTGTGTACAATCAGTTTTAACCAACGGAATTCACTCTAGGACATTATTTGGACACTCCAAGTCATTGTTGCTTGACGGTAGAGGGTGACGTCTAGTGAAATATATCGCTCGATTAAAAAGCTCAAGTATGATTCATGATAAGAATTGTAAGTCCATGGCAATGTGAATTATAATTTTGATACTTGCGAAAATATCACTGCTTATTAATGAAGAAATCGTGAAGAATTAAAAATGAATTTCATTCTAGTTAAGTAGATTAAAAGAACAATACCGGTACGTAACTATTAGTCAATAGCGGAACTATATGCAATGATTATGTATGTGAATCTATATGTATTGTTTCGTTATGTTGTTTCGAATCACTTATTTCTTCTTAATTAATTTTGTCTGGTTGGTCTCCCTGATGTTTTGAATGAGTAATGCCTGTTGAGTTTCTTGGCTTGTCCGTCTTTCCTTGTCCTTTGCTGTCCCTCTGTATTGCATCACCGACTTGCCACGCAGTTTCAGTTCCGTAACTTAGCGTGGGCCGCTCGTGAATGGCTCCCCTGCTTGCTCGCACGCGCACAGTCCTCAGCCCTATAATCAGTTTGATATTCCCAATCAAACTAACATTGTGATCTCCGCCGACCGAACGGGCAGCGCAACAAATCCGAATTGTGTATGAAACCTATTTGAGAAATACTATTGAAATACAAGAGAATCACGATTCACGACACGAATTGTTGCCTTTTAATCCTATTTACTCGTGGGATAATAGAACATCATTCGAATTTGTTGCGCTGCCCGGTTTGCTGCTACTGACGATGAAATCCTTTGCCATCAATTTCAATTCTAGGAACTTTTGATGACATTCCTCGATAAATACTGCAATGCCTACTATCTGCTCGAAAGTCGCCACGAGGAGTACACAAATCTACTCGAAGATGACGAGTTCGAGGAAGAGGAGAAATTTATCGAGGAATGTCATCAAAAGTTCCTAGAATTGAAATTGATGGCAAAGGATTTCATCGTCAGTAGCAGCAAACCGAAGGAAGGTGATACCGAAATAACCGCGAAATCATCTGCAGCAACTGGTTCATCGAAGATGGAGACACCAAGCAGTGACCTTAAATCCGAATCTGACGACCATTCGGAACAGGTGAGCAAGTCAGTGATGCAATCTGTCCCCACTTACAGTAAAATGGAGGTTTCGAAACCTAGTTTACCCTCTCTCTCTGGTGACGTGCGTGAATTCTTTGAATTTAGGTCAGATTTTAAACACCTTGTCGAGAGTCATGTCTGTAAGCGAGATGCTGTGACTATGTTGAGGTCTTGCCTTCTTGGCAAACCGCTAGATATGGTGAGGGGTCTAGGTCAAGACTATGATACTATGTGGGACACTTTAGAGACTGCGTATGGGAATCCAAGGTTCATCTCTGACGCGATTACTAATGACATAGTCAAATTCAAACCATTATCTGAAGGAGAAGACTCTCGTTTTTGTGATTTAGCCCAGCTTGTCAGAAGGTGTTTTAACTTACTCAAGGAAATTGGTAGAACAGAAGATATGGACAATAATTACGTCATTGCTCTTTTGGAGCAGAGAATGACTAGCGAAGATAAAAAGATTTGGTCGAGACATTTAGAACATGAGAGAAAAGAGCCTACTTTATCAAATCTTCTCGAATGGATGAGCGTAGAGATGAGATTGCGTCTCAGGGCAGTGTCTGCTGTAAGGTCTACCGCTCGTCCTTCAAAGCCTCAAGTCAACCAAGTTGTTTTGAATAGCCATGCAGAGAAAAGTCATAAATGTTGGATATGTAATACTAACTCACATGTCATAGCTCAATGCCCTACTTTCATCAACAATTCTGTTAAAGAAAGATACGAGTTATTGAAGGAAAACAGATGTTGTTTCAGTTGTTTGAAGAAAGCGGGAAGAAGTCATCGCGCCCATACTTGCTACCATAAACAGGAATGCTCTGAGATACGAAACGGTGTGACCTGTAAGAAGTATCACCATAAATTATTGCACTCAGATCCTGTCAACTCTGTCGGGATGGCATCGACTCAGAGCCGCAACAACCTTTTACCTGTAGCAACTCTCGAGATTAAAGGGAAAGAAACTCGCAGCAAGTCCTGCAATATTATGTTGGATTCAGGCGCGCAAGTGTCACTGATAAGAAACGCGGTAGCTCAAGAATTAAATCTGTCAGGAAATAATGTCAGCATATCTATACTGAAAGTAGGCGGCGCAGAAGAAGAAATAGTATCAAGGGTGTACGAATTATCAGTTGTTTCCCCTAGAAGCGGTCATAACTATCTCGTCAAGGTAATTGGAATTGATGAAATTAATGACACCTATACGCAGATGATCGACACCGATTGTTTGAGTCGTGAGTTAGGAATCAAAGGAACTGTTCTTCCCAGGTGTTCTGGCGTCATTGATGTTTTGATAGGGATAGATCATGAGAAATTGCACTGTGGAGAGTCAGTTGAACTGAATAATTTGGTTGGTAGAAATACTCCAATGGGATGGATATTTTTCGGAGGATCGAGTGAAAGCAAAGGTCAGCACTCCCTCATGTATGTCTCCCTCTCTAAACCTGTTGAGATAACCGACTTCTGGACTACGGAAGGTATGGGAGTCTCGTCTCCAAATTGCCGGTGCTCCCAGAATGAGCAAGACCAGGTGAATAGTACAGAAATGAACAATTTATGTAGTAAGACACATAATCAGTGGACAATGGAGTATCCTTGGATAAAGAATCCTGAGCTCCTTCCAGACAATAGAGTTCAAGCTGAGAGATTACTCCACGTCAGAGAAAAACAACTACAGAAGTCACCCGCTCTAGCAAATTCCTACGATGAGCAAATAAAGGAAATGGTTAGCTTGAAGTTCGCCAGAAAGCTAACAGCAGATGAAGTTGAAACCTACGAGGGGCCTCATTTGCCTCATCATGGTGTGCTGAAGGAGAGCAAAAGCACCCCTATAAGATTGGTGTTCAATTCATCTATCACATTTAACGGTCATTCTCTAAAC
This sequence comes from Prostheceraeus crozeri, assembly GCA_907163375.1. NCBI lineage: Eukaryota > Metazoa > Platyhelminthes > Polycladida > Euryleptidae > Prostheceraeus > Prostheceraeus crozeri. Next base: position 53,735 of record CAJQUW010010362.1, read on the forward strand.
GATTATTGGGAGAAAGGCCCCGACCTGTTCAATGATTTGCTTGGGGTTCCGCTGAGGTTTAGAGAGAATAGTGTCGCACTGGTAGGTGATATATCAAAAATGTACCACAGAATCCGATTAACAGTGAAAGATCAGCATGTGCATAGATTCTTATGGCGAAATATGAACCTCCAGAAAGTGCCCGATACGTATGTCATGAATGTACTTACATTCGGCGATAAACCTGCGCCTGCCATGGCAATGACAGCTTTGAGAAAAACAGCTGATGAAAGACAAGGTGACCTACCTGAAGCAGCCAATACAATTCGTCTGAGTAGTAAGTAAAACTCCACTTCTGGACCGCGCAAGATGGCCGCCGTCGCTGACGTCCCCGCCCCCCTCTGGAACGGCAGAGTGTCGTGGTCGGCCGCCGTGGTGCTTTGAGTCAGACGTCCCTCCCCCTCTGGAACGACAGAGTGTCGTGGTGTGCCGGCCACGTGCGTCCGTCAGGTTCGCTGACGTCCCCCCCCTCTGGCCGACCGTCGTATAGCGCGCGGTGATGTGGTGTCTAGGTTGGCGTGGTGTGCCGGCCAGGTTGGCGTGGTGTGCCGGCCAGGTTGGGAGGGTGGACTGTCGTAGCTCACCTGAAAAAATCCTGTGTCAGAGTGGCTTTGTATGGGTAAAATTTTGAAAATTTTCCAAAGTGTGGAATTTTGACCTGGGACCGTCACCAAAACATTTTTCATCAAATTTCACTGACCCCCCCCCCCCGACAGCAATCTTCTAACTTTGGTTCTAGTGAACGGATTTTGTCTTACAGCTACTCGTTTGAAAGAGGAGAAAAAACTGCTCGACCCCATTTTTGCCGCGAGTCAATCGGACCAGCCGTTCAAAAGTTAGAGCTGTTACAAGATTTTAGGTCGGAGCTCGCTCACCTGAAAAAATCCTAAGTGTCAGAGTGGCTTTGTATGGGTAAAATTTTGAAAATTTTCCAAAGTGTGGAATTTCGACCTGGGACCGTCACCAAAACATTTTTCATCAAATTTCACGGACCTCCCCCCCTCTGGACAGCTCGCTTCGATCTTGGCTTCTAGTGGACGGATTTTGTCGTGCAATAGCTCGTTTGAAAGCTAAGAGTGAGACAAATTCAGTGAAAGAAACGGCTTGTTCATATCTGTCTTCGTTCAAAAGTTAGAGCTGTTACAAGATTTTAGGTCGGAGCTCACCTGAAAAAATTCTAAGTGTCAGAGTGGCTTTGTATGGGTAAAATTTTGAAAATTTTTCAAAGTGTGGAATTTCGACATGGGACCTTTACCAAAACATTTTTTATCAAATTTCTCTGAACGAGGGGGGGAGGGGGGTCCGTGAAATTTGATGAAAAATGTTTTGGGTAAAGGTCCCAGGTCGAAATTCGGAAGTTTTAAATTTTTCAAAATTTTCACCACACTGGAGCTCTCACACTTAGGAATTTTTTCACTTGTGGCATGTTACATGGACATGTGCTGACGGACCAACTTCCCGTGGTCATATGAGAATGGTTCAGGTGTCATATGATAGAGAATGATGAGACAAATCGTTTGCAACAAACCGCATGTCGCTACGATGAATACTTTCGGAGATAGAGCCATTTTAAGTTTTCTTCCGAGAATATATATAAACCCCCGACAACGTAAGTCTGATCACTTCATCGAAAGACGAGGTAAGCGACGGTCGTCGCTCTGAGCTCCCGATATCGGGTGTTTCAAAGGACTCTATCTTTTGAAGTAGGCAAGCATAGTTTTAATATGTAGACTAAGGTTTTCAAGTATGCTGAGTTCAAATCTGCTATCAGATTTGAAATTTAACTCAGTCAAAGGCAGCTTTGAGGGGTTAGATCCCAGCTACTGATCACTACTTTTGACTCGGCGTTCCTGTTACCACTTCGGGGCAGTGACAATGATGTCTTCAGCTGTAAAGAGCGGGTATCGGGGAAGATCTCTCACTTCCCTAGTGATCAGTACAAGGCCTTCGGGCTGTCGACGGGATCGAGTGCCACTCACTACACTCAAATCTATCATTCCTCACTAAGTGTTGATATTATGTTGAATGTTGACTAAGTTGAATGTTGAATGTTGAATAAGTGTTGAATGATAACATTATGTTTTAGGCCGTATGCTACATTCAAATCTGCTATCAGATTTGAAATTTAACTCAGTCTAAGGCAGCTTTGAGGGGTTAGATCCCAGCTACTGATCACTACCTTTGACTCGGCGTTGCTGTTACCACTTTGGGTCAGTGACAATGATGTCTTCAGCTGTAAAGAGCGGGTATCGGGGAAGATCTCTCACTTCCCTAGTGATCAGTACAAGGTCTTCAGGCTGTCGACGGGATCGAGTGCCACTCACTACACTCAAATCTATCATTCCTCACTAAGTGTTATGCTTTAGTCTGTATACTACATGATTCCAAACTTATACAAATTTCATTATCTTACAGTTAACGATAAAATCGCAGCCATGGTCAACAATGACAAAAATAAGAAGTTCCACATTAAAATGTGTGTATGCGGCCGAATTAGCCGCCGAGACGGTCTCAAGGACCACATCAAGAAGGCAGGGGCCGACCACATGGTTATCCTGAGTAGGGTTGCCTGTGTGAAGTGCAGGGTGCTGTTGGTTGCTGTTGGTGCTGTTGGGCAGGAGGCCGAGTTTTATTTGAGGCATGGTGAGTGCACAGGAGGGTTGGTGACCGATTTGAGATTTGTGGAGTTGATGAATGCTGAGAAGGAGCGAATGTTGGGGAAAGAGGCCAAGAATGTTGTTGAGAATGCTAGTGGGAATGTTGTTGAGAATGCTAGTGGGAATGTTGTTGAGAATGCTAGTGGGAATGCTGTGGAGAATGAGGTAGAGAATGCTGTGGCCGGTTTGAAGGCTGACAAGTGGCGGAAGAGAGTGTTTGAGAGTGATGAGGATGATGTGGATTTGGATAGGGAGCGAGTGAGGAAGCGTGTGAGGAAGTTGAGCTCTTCGTCGTCGGAGGTATCCGATATTGTCATTACCGACCCCCCGCAGAGCTCATCTTCCCCAATAGTGAAGGGTGGTGGGGTACGGAAGCAGTCGGCGCGGTGGGATGAGGACATGGAAAAGAAGCATGTGTCGCAGCAAGCGGCACATGCTTTGTTGGTTGATCGGTACGAAAGTTTGAAGGTGAATGAGAGAACGTTGAGTGAGTTGAGTGAGCTGAAAATGAAGGTGAAATGTAAAGAGGTGGCAGATGAAAATATCCGTATGAGGCGTGTTGTGAAAGAGTTGAAGGAGAATGTGCGAGTGTTGGAAGACAAGAATGATGAGCGAGAGAAGAGGACGAGTGCTGCAGAGAGGAGAATGGGAGAGGCAGAGTCGAAGTATGAGGAGTTGATGAAGGAGATGAGTGTATTGAGAGCGAGGAATGCTGAGTTGGAGAGGAGTGTGAGTAGGCAGGGTGATGAGAGAGAGTCGTTTGCGAAGTTAGAGCGCATGAGGAATGAGTGGAATCGTGTGAATGAGGACAGAATGTTTGAGTTCCGCATCCCTATTCGGGATAACCATCTGGACGGTCAAGTCCTCGTCAACCAAAGCCTAGACGAGAGTATAATCTGCTATAATGGTCATCCGACTAAGAAGTGCTTACATGCCACACTCAGAATGCGCGGCCATTTACAAAAATTTTCAGCCAGGAAGCCCGCGAGACTGCCTAAGGATGACTAACTTGGTAAGTGAAAAGCAAATAAGATAGTATATCCTATTCTAATACATATCATCTTCATTGCAGATCTTTGCCTGCCTTCACCACCCCATCAATTCACTCCCGAGAACGAACCATCGGCTCTCTTAAGGGCCATCTAGGGGCAAGACATGATAGAACCTCCACGCGGTTTGCCCTGGGCAGTCTTCGGACTGGCGAATACTATCATTAAGTTGAATCTGCTATCAGTCAACTTGAACGTTGCGTCGCGTTAGAGGGGTATATAAACCACTGCCTCTCATTTCATTTCATTTCAATCATGCAGACGCCGAACAGTCAAGTCAGCTCTCCTCGCGGACCGCAGTTAAGGCCGCGAAATTTATTTGAGGAGTTTGTCAGGCTAGAGGAGCAAGACAGAGTTTATAATAATCTTGCTCGGATTGGCAATCCGATGACAGCAACTGCTGTCAATCCAACGGAATGGCGCTACATTCCACTTTTTAGCCATGTACCAGTTAGTGTGGAAGTCGACAGTGCTACCAAAGAGAGAGTCAAAGACTCTCTCAGCAGAATTGGTAGGGTGTAAGATGACGTTACTCCCGAGAACGAACCACCGGCTCTCTTAAGGGCCACCATGGGGCAAGATTTGATAGAACCTCCTCGCGGTTTGCCCTGGGCAGTCTTCGGACTGGCGAATACTATCATTAAGTTGAATCTGCTATCAGTCAACTTGAACGTTATGCAGTCGATTGCTATCCCTGAAGCATTCTGATTCGCTGTTGAGCAATTCATTGTTGAAAACCCTATATAAGCCAGAAGATTGTAGCGCTTCTCATTCAATTTCAAGTCACGATGGAATCGACATCTGCCAACAGCATTCCCGTCTTCATCGATGAAGACAACGCCATTCCCGAGTTCGTCATCCTCGACGAGTGGGATGAAGAGGATGATAAGAAGGGGAAGATCAAGAGGATCGTTTGGATGGATGGGGTGTGGACTCCGAATACCACTCGCATCCGAAAGGTGCCAGATGCACCAGCACGAGCTAGGCGGTATATGGTCTATGACAACCTAACCGTCATACCCATTGACTATTCCAGCCAATAGTCAACTTAAATTCACACCCCGAGAACGAACCATCGGCTCTCTTAAGGGCCACCATGGGGCAAGACATGATAAAACCTCCACGCGGTTTGCCCTGGGCAGTCTTCGGACTGGCGAATACTATCATTAAGTTGAATCTGCTATCAGTCAACTTGAACGTTGCAAATGAAGTTCGGTGTAATACTTCCTTTCGACGGGCGTTCCTGTAAAGGGCGGCGGTGAAACCCGTAGCTATGTATACCGCAAGGGACATTCGGCAATGGTCAATCTTGTTAAACCTCTCTGCGTCATGTTTGCAAGTGATTGCCTCTGTCTCAACGTAGTATACATTCGCGTCAGGGCGACATTTAGCCAACTGTCGAAGGTTGCCTAAAACTTTCCATTGCATACGTTATGAGAACCATGAGTTCTACCTGTCTCTATCAATGAGACGAATTGATGAATGGGATGAAATGGGAGGACACTCACGCGCCACACACAACATAACACACCTCTCTCTTCCGTAGTCGAACAAGCTCTTTACACATGGATCGCAGTCGATTGCTATCCCTGTATCATGTAAGCTATCTAAATTTTATTTAACACTATTTCATCTACCATTTCAAGAGTTTACAAGTTAGAAATAAAGTTTCAATAGTGTATGCGTTAGAAATAAAGTTTTAGCTGTTTGTATATCAAAATAAAGTTTCAAGAGTTTACAAGTTAGAAATAAAGTTCCAATAGTGTATATGTTAGAAATAAAGGTGTAACTGTTTTTAAAAATAAGATCGCAAGATTTACTAGTTTACAAGTTAGACTAAGTGTAAATTAAAAATAAAATTATAACTGTTCACGAGTTAAAGCGTTGATGCAACGATGAACAATTAATAAGCTGAAAAGTTTTAGATTCACTTTAACATTACCATATGTTTACAGATAGAAATGTATCACAGCAAAGCTACTTCATGAGTTAGTTTGCCAGGAGTGTATCATCTCAAACTTTTACTCCGACTGTGGAACATTGATTTCCATGATGAAGATTTAAATAGTTAGATTCGATGACAAACAAGATTTACTAGTTTACAAGTTGGACAAAGCGTTCTACTATTTGTAAATGAAAGATATCATTTCAACAGTTTACCAGTTAGAAATAAAGTTTCAATAGTGTGTATGTTAAGAATAAACTTTTATCTGTTTATATGTTAGAAATAAAAATGAAGGTTCACCAGTTTACAAGTTAAGAATAAAGTTTTATCTGCTTGTATGTCAGAAATGAAATAAAGTTTCACCAGTTTAAGAGTTAAAAATAAAGTTTCAATAGTTTGCAAGTTAAAACTAATGTTTCAATAGTGCATATGTTAAGAATAAAGTTTTATCTGTTTGTATGTTAGAAATAGAAAGAAGTTTCACCAGTTGGCAAGTTAAGAATAAAGTTTTATCTGTTTGTATGATAGAAATAAAACAAAGTTTCAACCGCTTATAAGTTAAAAATAAAGTTTCAATAGTTTACAAGTTAAGAATAAAGTTTCAATAGTGTGTATGCTAAGAATAAAGTTCTATCTTTTTATATGTTAGAAATAGAATGAAGTTTCACCAGTTTACAAGTTAAGAAAAAAATTCTATCTGTTTGTATGTTAGAAATAAAGTTCTATCTGTTTATATGTTAGAAATAGAATGAAGTTTCACCAGTTTACAAATTAAGAATAAAGTTCTATCTGTTTGTATGTTAGAAAAAAAACAAAGTTTCAACCGTTTACAAGTTGAAAATAAAGTTTCAATAGCTTACAAGTTAAGAATAAAGTTTCAATAGTGTGCATGTTCAGAATAAAGTTCTATCTGTTTATATGTTAGAAATAGAATGAAGTTTCACCAGTTTACAAGTTAAGAATAAAGTCTATCTGTTTATATGTAAGAAATAAAATGAAATTTCATCAGTTTACAAGTTAAGAATAAAATTGTATCTGTTTGTATGTTAGAAATAAAACAAAGTTTTAACCGTTAACAAGTTAAAAATAAAGTTTCAATAGTTTGCAAGTTAAAACTAATGTTTCACCAGTTGGCAAGTTAAGAATAAAGTTTTATCTGTTTGTATGTTAGAAATAGAATGAAGTTTCAACCGTTTACAGGTTAAAAATAAAGTTTCAATAGTTTACAAGTTAAGAATAAAGTTTCAATAGTGTGCATGTTCAGAATAAAGATCTATCTGTTTATATGTTAGAAATAGAATGAAGTTTCACCAGTTTACAAGTTAAGAATAAAGTTCTATCTGTTTATATGTTAGAAATAAAATGAAGTTTCATCAGTTTACAAGTTAAGAATAAAGTTTTATCTTTTTGTATGTTAGAAATAAAACAAAGTTTCAACCGTTAACAAGTTAAAAATAAAGTTTCAATAGTTTGCAAGTTAAAACTAATGTTTCAATAGTGTGTATGTTAAGAAAAAAGTTTTATCTGTTTGTATGTTGTTTGCTTCACCAGTTTACAAGTTAAGAATAAAGCTTCAATAGTGTGCATGTTCAGAATAAAATTCTATCTGTTTATATGTTAGAAATAGAATGAAGTTTCACCAGTTTACAAGTTAAGAATAAAGTTCTATCTGTTTGTATGTTAGAAATGAAACAAAGTTTCAACCGTTTACAAGTTAAAAATAAAGTTTCAATAGTTTACAAGTTAAGAATAAAGTTTCAATAGTGTGCATGTTCAGAATAAAGTTTTATCTGTTTGTATGTTAGAAATAGAATGAAGTTTCACCAGTTGGCAAAATAAGAATAAAGTTCTATCTGTTTGTATGTTAGAAATAAAACAAAGTTTCAACCGTTAACAAGTTGAAAATAAAGTTCTATCTGTTTATATGTTAGAAATAGAATGAAGTTTCACCAGTTTACAAGTTAAGAATAAAGTTCTATCTGTTTATATGTTAGAAATAGAATGAAGTTTCATCAGTTTACAAGTTAAGAAAAAAGTTTTATCAGTTTGTATGTTAGAAATAAAACAAAGTTTCAACCGTTAACAAGTTTAAAATAAAGTTTCAATAGTTTGCAAGTTAAAACTAATGTTTCAATAGTGCGTATCTTAAGAATAAAGTTTTATCTTTTTGTATGTTAGAAATAAAACAAAGTTTCAACCGTTAACAAGTTAAAAATAAAGTTTCAATAGTTTGCAAGTTAAAACTAATGTTTCAATAGTGCGTATGTTAAGAATAAAGTTTTATCAGCTTGTATGTTAGAAATAAAATTAAGTTTCACCAGTTTACAAATTAAAAGTAAAGTTTCAATAGTGTGTACGTTAGAAATAAAGTTTGAAGCGTTTACAAGTTAAAAATAAAGTTTCAATAGTTTGTATGTTAAGAATAAAGTTTTATCTGTTTGTAAAGTACGATCGTAGGATTTACTAGTTTGCAAGTTAGACTCAGCATTCTACTAGTTGTAAATGAAAAATATCGTTTCAACAGTTTACAGATTAGAATAAAGTTTCAATAGTGTCCACGTTAGAAATAAAGTTATGACTGTTTGTATGTGTGTGTGTGTTAGAAATAAAGTTTCAACCGTTTACAAGTTAAAAACAAAGTTTTAACAGTGTGTATGTTAGAAATAAAGTTTTATCTGTTTATATGTTAGAAACAAAACAAAGTTTCAACAGTTTACAAGCTGAAAAATGAAGTTTCAACGGTTTGTACGTTAGGAATAAAGTTTTAACTGCTTGTATGTTAGAAATAGAGGTATGACAGTTTATATGCTAGAAAGAAAGGTATAACTGTTTGTAAGACAAGATCGTAAGATTTACTAGTTTGCAAGTTAGACTCAGCGTTCTACTAGTTGTAAATGAAAAAATATCGTTTCAACAGTTTACAGATTAAAATAAAGTTTCAATAGTGTGTATGATGGAAATGAAGTTTAAGCGCTTTGTGCGTTAGAAATAAAGTTTCAGCCGTTTACAAGTTAAAAATAAAGTTTTAACAGTGTGTACGTTAGAAATAAAGTTTTAGCTGTTTATATGTTAGAAACAAAGTAAAGTTTCAACAGTTTACAAGTTGAAAAATAAAATTTCAACAGTGTGTACGTTAGAAATAAATGAAAGTAAGAACTTCATCTAATGAGTATTCAAAGCATGTTTTGTAAATCAAATGTGTGTCGTACTGACATGATAGAATCAAATCAACTTGACAAACGCGTTTCTTCCTTTCATTACTTACTTCAGTTCTTACTTTCATTTATTTCTAACGTACACATTGTTGAAACTTTATTTTTCAACTTGTAAACTGCTGAAACTTTATTTTGTTTCTAACATATAAACAGCTAAAACTTTATTTCTAACGTACACACTGTTAAAACTTTATTTTTAACTTGTAAACGGTTGAAACTTTATTTCTAACGCACAAACCGCTTAAACTTTATTTCCATCATACACACTATTGAAACTTTATTTTAATCTGTAAACTTTTGAAACGATATTTTTTGATTTACAACTAGTAGAACGCTGAGTCTAACTTGCAAACTAGTAAATCTTACGATCTTGTCTTACAAACAGTTATACCTTTCTTTCTAGCATATAAACTGTCATACCTCTATTTCTAACATACAAGCAGTTAAAACTTTATTCCTAACGTACAAACCGTTGAAACTTTATTTTTCAGCTTGTAAACTGTTGAAACTTTGTTTTGATTCTAACATATAAACAAATAAAACTTTATTTCTAACATACACACTGATAAAACTTTATTTTTAACTTGTAAACGGTTGAAACTTTATTTTTAACACACACACACACATACAAACAGTCATAACTTTATTTCTAACGTGGACACTATTGAAACTTTATTCTAATCTGTAAACTGTTGAAACGATATTTTTCATTTACAAGTAGTAGAATGCTGAGTCTAACTTGCAAACTAGTAAATCCTACGATCGTACTTTACAAACAGATAAAACTTTATTCTTAACATACACACTATTGAAACTTTATTTTTAACTTGTAAACGGTTGAAACTTTGTTTCTAACGTACACATTATTGAAACTTTATTTTTAATTTGTAAACTGGTGAAACTTAATTTTATTTCTAACATACAAGCTGATAAAACTTTATTCTTAACTTGTAAACTGGTGAAGCTTCATTTTATTTCTAACATACAAACAGATAAAACTTTATTCTTAACATACGCACCATTGAAACATTAGTTTTAACTTGCAAACTATTGAAACTTTATTTTTAACTTGTTAACGGTTGAAACTTTGTTTTATTTCTAACATACAAACAGATAAAACTTTATTCTATTTCTACCATATAAACAGATAGAACTTTATTCTTAACATATACACTATTGGAACTTTATTCTTAACTTGTAAACGGTTGAAACTTTGTTTTATTTCTAACATACAAACAGAAAGAACTTTATTCTTAACTTGCCAACTGGTGAAACTTCATTCTATTTCTAACATACAAACAGATAAAACTTTATTCTTAACAAGCACACTATTGAAACTTTATTCTTAACTTGTAAACTATTGAAACTTTATTTTTAACTTGTAAACGGTTGAAACTTTGTATCTAACGTACACATTATTGAAACTTTATCTTTAACTTTTAAACTGGTGAAACATTTTATTCATTTCTGACATACAAGCAGATACAACTTCATTCTTAACATATGCACTATTGAAACATTAGTTTTAACTTGCAAACTATTGAAACTTTATTCTTAACTTGTAAACGGTTAAAACTTTGTTTTATTTCTAACATACAAACAGATAGAACTTTATTCTTAACTTGTAAACTGATGAAACTTCATTTTATTTCTAACATATAAACAGATAGAACTTCATTCTATTTCTACCATATAAACAGATAGAACTTTATTCTTAACATATACACTATTGGAACTTTATTCTTAACTTGTAAACGGTTGAAACTTTGTTTTATTTCTAACATACAAACAGAAAGAACTTTATTCTTAACTTGCCAACTGGTGAAACTTCATTCTATTTCTAACATACAAACAGATAAAACTTTATTCTTAACAAACACACTATTGAAACTTTATTCTTAACTTGTAAACTATTGAAACTTTATTCTTAACTTGTAAACTATTGAAACTTTATTTTTAACTTGTAAACGGTTGAAACTTTGTATCTAACGTACACATTATTGAAACTTTATTTTTAACTTTTAAACTGGTGAAACATTTTATTCATTTCTGACATACAAGCAGATAAAACTTCATTCTTAACATATGCACTATTGAAACATTAGTTTTAACTTGCAAACTATTGAAACTTTATTCTTAACTTGTAAACGGTTAAAACTTTGTTTTATTTCTAACATACAAACAGATAGAACTTTATTCTTAACTTGCCAACTGGTGAAACTTCATTCTATTTCTAACATACAAACAGATAAACCTTTATTCTTAACATACACACTATTGAAACTTTATTCTTAACTTGTAAACTATTGAAACTTTATTTTTAACTTGTAAACGGTTGAAACTTTGTTTCTAACGTACACATTATTGAAACTTTAATTTTAACTTTTCAACTGGTGAAACTTTATTTCATTTCTGACATACAAGCAGATAAAACTTTATTCTTAACTTGTAAACTGGTGAAACTTCATTCTATTTCTAACATACAAACAGATAAAACTTTATTCTTAACATACGCACCATTGAAACATTAGTTTTAACTTGCAAACTATTAAAACTTTATTTTTAACTTGTTAACAGTTGAAACTTTGTTTTATTTCTAACATACAAACAGATAAAACTTTATTCTATTTCTACCATATAAACAGATAGAACTTTATTCTTAACATATACACTATTGGAACTTTATTCTTAACTTGTAAACGGTTGAAACTTTGTTTTATTTCTAACATACAAACAGAAAGAACTTTATTCTTAACTTGCCAACTGGTGAAACTTCATTCTATTTCTAACATACAAACAGATAAAACTTTATTCTTAACAAACACACTATTGAAACTTTATTCTTAACTTGTAAACTATTGAAACTTTATTTTTAACTTGTAAACGGTTGAAACTTTGTATCTAACGTACACATTATTGAAACTTTATTTTTAACTTTTAAACTGGTGAAACATTTTATTCATTTCTGACATACAAGCAGATAAAACTTCATTCTTAACATATGCACTATTGAAACATTAGTTTTAACTTGCAAACTATTGAAACTTTATTCTTAACTTGTAAACGGTTAAAACTTTGTTTTATTTCTAACATACAAACAGATAGAACTTTATTCTTAACTTGTAAACTGATGAAACTTCATTTTATTTCTAACATATAAACAGATAGAACTTCATTCTATTTCTACCATATAAACAGATAGAACTTTATTCTTAACATATACACTATTGGAACTTTATTCTTAACTTGTAAACGGTTGAAACTTTGTTTTATTTCTAACATACAAACAGAAAGAACTTTATTCTTAACTTGCCAACTGGTGAAACTTCATTCTATTTCTAACATACAAACAGATAAAACTTTATTCTTAACAAACACACTATTGAAACTTTATTCTTAACTTGTAAACTATTGAAACTTTATTTTTAACTTGTAAACGGTTGAAACTTTGTATCTAACGTACACATTATTGAAACTTTATTTTTAACTTTTAAACTGGTGAAACATTTTATTCATTTCTGACATACAAGCAGATAAAACTTCATTCTTAACATATGCACTATTGAAACATTAGTTTTAACTTGCAAACTATTGAAACTTTATTCTTAACTTGTAAACGGTTAAAACTTTGTTTTATTTCTAACATACAAACAGATAGAACTTTATTCTTAACTTGTAAACTGATGATACTTCATTTTATTTCTAACATATAAACAGATAGAACTTCATTCTATTTCTACCATATAAAAAGATAGAACTTTATTCTTAACATATACACTATTGGAACTTTATTCTTAACTTGTAAACGGTTGAAACTTTGTTTTATTTCTAACATACAAACAGAAAGAACTTTATTCTTAACTTGCCAACTGGTGAAACTTCATTCTATTTCTAACATACAAACAGATAAAACTTTATTCTTAACAAACACACTATTGAAACTTTATTCTTAACTTGTAAACTATTGAAACTTTATTTTTAACTTGTAAACGGTTGAAACTTTGTATCTAACGTACACATTATTGAAACTTTATTTTTAACTTTTAAACTGGTGAAACATTTTATTCATTTCTGACATACAAGCAGATAAAACTTCATTCTTAACATATGCACTATTGAAACATTAGTTTTAACTTGCAAACTATTGAAACTTTATTCTTAACTTGTAAACGGTTAAAACTTTGTTTTATTTCTAACATACAAACAGATAGAACTTTATTCTTAACTTGCCAACTGGTGAAACTTCATTCTATTTCTAACATACAAACAGATAAACCTTTATTCTTAACATACACACTATTGAAACTTTATTCTTAACTTGTAAACTATTGAAACTTTATTTTTAACTTGTAAACGGTTGAAACTTTGTTTCTAACGTACACATTATTGAAACTTTAATTTTAACTTTTCAACTGGTGAAACTTTATTTCATTTCTGACATACAAGCAGATAAAACTTTATTCTTAACTTGTAAACTGGTGAAACTTCATTCTATTTCTAACATACAAACAGATAAAACTTTATTCTTAACATACGCACCATTGAAACATTAGTTTTAACTTGCAAACTATTGAAACTTTATTTTTTGAACTTGTTAACGGTTGAAACTTTGTTTTATTTCTAACATATAAACAGATAGAACTTCATTCTATTTCTACCATATAAACAGATAGAACTTTATTCTTAACATATACACTATTGGAACTTTATTCTTAACTTGTAAACGGTTAAAACTTTGTTTTATTTCTAACATACAAACAGAAAGAACTTTATTCTTAACTTGCCAACTGGTGAAACTTCATTCTATTTCTAACATACAAACAGATAAAACTTTATTCTTAACAAACACACTATTGAAACTTTATTCTTAACTTGTAAACTATTGAAACTTTATTTTTAACTTGTAAACGGTTGAAACTTTGTATCTAACGTACACATTATTGAAACTTTATTTTTAACTTTTAAACTGGTGAAACATTTATTCATTTCTGACATACAAGCAGATAAAACTTCATTCTTAACATATGCACTATTGAAACATTAGTTTTAACTTGCAAACTATTGAAACTTTATTCTTAACTTGTAAACGGTTAAAACTTTGTTTTATTTCTAACATACAAACAGATAGAACTTTATTCTTAACTTGTAAACTGATGAAACTTCATTTTATTTCTAACATATAAACAGATAGAACTTCATTCTATTTCTACCATATAAACAGATAGAACTTTATTCTTAACATATACACTATTGGAACTTTATTCTTAACTTGTAAACGGTTGAAACTTTGTTTTATTTCTAACATACAAACAGAAAGAACTTTATTCTTAACTTGCCAACTGGTGAAACTTCATTCTATTTCTAACATACAAACAGATAAAACTTTATTCTTAACAAACACACTATTGAAACTTTATTCTTAACTTGTAAACTATTGAAACTTTATTTTTAACTTGTAAACGGTTGAAACTTTGTATCTAACGTACACATTATTGAAACTTTATTTTTAACTTTTAAACTGGTGAAACATTTTATTCATTTCTGACATACAAGCAGATAAAACTTCATTCTTAACATATGCACTATTGAAACATTAGTTTTAACTTGCAAACTATTGAAACTTTATTCTTAACTTGTAAACGGTTAAAACTTTGTTTTATTTCTAACATACAAACAGATAGAACTTTATTCTTAACTTGCCAACTGGTGAAACTTCATTCTATTTCTAACATACAAACAGATAAACCTTTATTCTTAACATACACACTATTGAAACTTTATTCTTAACTTGTAAACTATTGAAACTTTATTTTTAACTTGTAAACGGTTGAAACTTTGTTTCTAACGTACACATTATTGAAACTTTAATTTTAACTTTTCAACTGGTGAAACTTTATTTCATTTCTGACATACAAGCAGATAAAACTTTATTCTTAACTTGTAAACTGGTGAAACTTCATTCTATTTCTAACATACAAACAGATAAAACTTTATTCTTAACATACACACTATTAAAACTTTATTTTTAACTTGTAAACGGTAACGGTTGAAACTTTATTTCTAACGTACACATTATTGAAACTTTGTTTTTAACTTTTCAAGTGGTGAAACTTTATTTCATTTTTGACATACAAGCAGATAAAACTTTATTTTTAACTTGTAAACTGGCGAAGCTTCATTTTATTTCTAACATACAAACAGATAAAACTTTATTCTTAACATAGGCACTATTGAAACATTAGTTTTAACTTGCAAACTATTGAAACTATTGAAGTTTGTCAAGCTTGATTCTATCATGTCAGTACGACACACATTTGATTTACAAAACATGCCTTGAATAGTCATACGATGAAGTTCTTACTTTCATTTATTTCTAACGTACACACTGTTGAAACTTTATTTTTCAACTTGTAAAATGTTGAAACTTTATTTTGTTTCTAACATATAAACAGCTAAAACTTTATTTCTAACGTACACTTTGTTAAAACTTTATTTTTAACTTGTAAACGGCTGAAACTTTATTTCTAACGCACAAACCGCTTAAACTTCATTTCCATCATACACACTATTGAAACTTTATTTTAATCTGTAAACTTTTGAAACGATATTTTTTCATTTACAACTAGTAGAACGCTGAGTCTAACTTGCAAACTAGTAAATCTTACGATCTTGTCTTACAAACAGTTATACCTTTCTTTCTAGCATATAAACTGTCATACCTCTATTTCTAACATACAAGCAGTTAAAACTTTATTCCTAACGTACAAACCGTTGAAACTTTATTTTTCAGCTTGTAAACTGTTGAAACTTTGTTTTGATTCTAACATATAAACAAATAAAACTTTATTTCTGACATACGCACTGTTAAAACTTTATTTTTAACTTGTAAACGGTTGAAACTTTATTTCTAACACACACACACATACAAACAGTCATAACTTTATTTCTAACGTGCACACTATTGAAACTTTATTCTAATCTAAAAACTGTTTAAACGATATTTTTCATTTACAACTAGTAGAATGCTGAGTCTAACTTGCAAACTAGTAAATCCTACGATCGTACTTTACAAACAGATAAAACTTTATTCTTAACATACACACTATTGAAACTTTATTTTTAACTTGTAAACGGTTGAAACCTTGTTTCTAACGTACACACTATTGAAACTTTATTTTTAATTTGTAAACTGGTGAAGCTTCATTTTATTTCTAACATACAAACAGATAAAACTTTATTCTTAACATACTCACTATTGAAACATTAGTTTTAACTTGCAAACTATTGAAACTTTATTTTTAACTTGTTAACGGTTGAAACTTTGTTTTATTTCTAACATACAAACAGATAAAACTTTATTCTTAACTTGTAAACTGATGAAACTTCATTCTATTTCTAACATATAAACAGATAGAACTTTATTCTTAACTTGTAAACTGATGAAACTTCATTCTATTTCTAACATATAAACAGATAGAATTTTATTCTGAACATGCACACTATTGAAACTTTATTTTAATCTGTAAACTGTTGAAACGATATTTTTCATTTACAACTAGTAGAATGCTGAGTCTAACTTGCAAACTAGTAAATCCTACGATCGTACTTTACAAACAGATAAAACTTTATTCTTAACATACACACTATTGAAACTTTATTTTTAATTTGTAAACTGGTGAAGCTTCATTTTATTTCTAACATACAAACAGATAAAACTTTATTCTTAACATACTCACTATTGAAACATTAGTTTTAACTTGCAAACTATTGAAACTTTATTTTTAACTTGTTAACGGTTGAAACATTGTTTTATTTCTAACATACAAACAGATAAAACTTTATTCTTAACTTGCCAAGTGGTGAAACGTCATTCTATTTCTAACATACAAACAGATAAAACTTTATTCTTAACATACACACTATTGAAACTTTATTCTTAACTTGTAAACTATTGAAACTTTATTTTTAACTTGTAAACGGTTGAAACTTTGTATCTAACGTACACATTATTGAAACTTTATTTTTAACTTTTAAACTGGTGAAACATTTTATTCATTTCTGACATACAAGCAGATAAAACTTTATTCTTCACTTGTAAACTGGTGAAGCTTCATTTTAATTCTAACATACAAACAGATAAAACTTTATTCTTAACATAAGCACTATTGAAACATTAGTTTTAACTTGCAAATTATTGAATTTTTATTTTTAACTTGTTAACGGTTGAAACTTTGTTTCTAACGTACACATTATTGAAACTTTATTTTTAACTTTTAAACTGGTGAAACTTTATTTCATTTCTGACATACAAGCAGATAAAACTTTATTCTTAACATACACACTATTGAAACTTTATTCTTAACTTGTAAACGTAACGGTTTGAAACTTTATTCTAACGTACACATTATTGAAACTTTGTTTTAACTTTTCAACTGGTGAAACTTTGTTTTATTTCTAACATACAAACAGATAAAACTTTATTCTTAACTTGCCAACTGGTGAAACTTCATTGTATTTCTAACATATAAACAGATAGAACTTTATTCTTAACATACGCACTATTGAAACTTTATTCTTAACTTGTAAACGGTTGAAACTTTGTTTTATTTCTAACATACAAACAGATAGAACTTTATTCTTAACTTTCCACCTTGTGAAAAACCATTCTATTTCTAACATACAAACATATAAAACTTTATTCTTAACATACACACTATTGAAACTTTATTTTTAATTTGTAAACTGGTGAAGCTTCATTTTATTTCTAACATACAAACAGATAAAACTTTATTCTTAACATACTCACTATTGAAACATTAGTTTTAACTTGCAAACTACTGAAACTTTATTTTTAACTTGTTAACGGTTGAAACATTGTTTTATTTCTAACATACAAACAGATAAAACTTTATTCTTAACTTGCCAAGTGGTGAAACGTCATTCTATTTCTAACATACAAACAGATAAAACTTTATTCTTAACATACACACTATTGAAACTTTATTCTTAACTTGTAAACTATTGAAACTTTATTTTTAACTTGTAAACGGTTGAAACTTTGTATCTAACGTACACATTATTGAAACTTTATTTTTAACTTTTAAACTGGTGAAACATTTTATTCATTTCTGACATACAAGCAGATAAAACTTTATTCTTCACTTGTAAACTGGTGAAGCTTCATTTTAATTCTAACATACAAACAGATAAAACTTTATTCTTAACATAAGCACTATTGAAACATTAGTTTTAACTTGCAAATTATTGAATTTTTATTTTTAACTTGTTAACTATTGAACATTTGCTTTATTTCTAACATACAAACAGATAAAACTATTTTTTTAACTTGTAAACTGATGAAACTTCATTGTATTTCTAACATATAAACAGATAGAACTTTATTCTTAACATACGCACTATTGAAACTTTATTCTTAGCTCGTAAACGGTTGAAACTTTGTTTTATTTCTAACATACAAAAAGAAAGAACTTTATTCTTAACTTGCCACCTGGTGAAACTTCATTCTATTTCTAACATACAAACAGATAAAACTTTATTCTTAACATATACACTATTGAAACTTTATTCTTAACTTGTAAACTATTGAAACTTTATTTTCAACTTGTAAACGGTTGAAACTTTGTTTCTAACGTACACATTATTGAAACTTTATTTTTAACTTTTAAACTGGTGAAACTTTATTTCATTTCTGACATACAAGCAGATAAAACTTTATTCTTAACATACACACTATTGAAACTTTATTCTTAACTTGTAAACGGTAACGGTTGAAACTTTATTTCTAACGTACACATTATTGAAACTTTGTTTTAACTTTTCAACTGGTGAAACTTTTTTTCATTTCTGACATACAAGCAGATAAAACTTTATTCTTAACTTGTAAACTGGTGAAACTTCATTGTATTTCTAACATATAAACAGATAGAACTTTATTCTTAACATACGCACTATTGAAACTTTATTCTTAACTTGTAAACGGTTGAAACTTTGTTTTATTTCTAACATACAAACAGATAGAACTTTATTCTTAACTTTCCACCTTGTGAAAAACCATTCTATTTCTAACATACAAACAGATAAAACTTTATTCTTAACATACACACTATTGAAACTTTATTCTTAACTTGGAAACTATTGAAACTTTATTTTCAACTTGTAAACGGTTCAAACTTTGTTTCTAACGTACACATTATTGAAACTTTGTTTTTAACTTTTCAACTGGTGAAACTTTATTTCATTTCTGACATACAAGCAGATAAAACTTTATTTTTAACTTGTAAACTGGTGAAGCTTCATTTTATTTCTAACATACAAACAGATAAAACTTTATTCTTAACATACTCACTATTGAAACATTAGTTTTAACTTGCAAACTATTGAAACTTTATTTCTAACTTGTTAACGGTTGAAACTTCATTTTATTTCTAACATACAAACAGATAAAACTTAATTCTTAACTTGCCAACTGGTGAAACGTCATTCTATTTCTAACATACAAACAGATAAAACTTTATTCTTAACATACACACTATTGAAATTTTATTCTTAACTTGTAAACTATTGAAACTTTATTTTTAACTTGTAAACGGTTGAAACTTTGTATCTAACGTAAACATTATTGAATTTTTATTTTTAACTTTTAAACTGGTGAAACATTTTATTCATTTCTGACATACAAGCAGATAAAACTTTATTCTTAACATATGCACTATTGAAACATTAGTTTTAACTTGCAAATTATTGAATTTTTATTTTTAACTTGTTAACTATAGAAATTTTGTTTTATTTCTAACATACAAACAGATAAAACTATATTTTTAGCTTGTAAACTGATGAAACTTCATTGTATTTCTAACATATAAACAGATAGAACTTTATTCTTAACATACGCACTATTGAAACTTTATTCTTAACTTGTAAACGGTTGAAACTTTGTTTTATTTCTAACATACAAACAGATAAAACTTTATTCTTAACATATACACTATTGAAACTTTATTCTTAACTTGTAAACTATTGAAACTTTAGTTTCAACTTGTAAACGGTTGAAACTTTGTTTCTAACGTACACATTATTGAAACTTTATTTTTAACTTTTAAACTGGTGAAACTTTATTTCATTTCTGACATACAAGCAGATAAAACTTTATTCTTAACATACACACTATTGAAACTTTATTCTTAACTTGTAAACGGTAACGGTTGAAACTTTATTTCTAACGTACACATTATTGAAACTTTGTTTTTAACTTCTAAACTGGTGAAACTTTATTTCATTTCTGACATACAAGCAGATAAAACTTTATTTTTAACTTGTAAACTGGTGAAGCTTCATTTTATTTCTAACATACAAACAGATAAACCTTTATTCTTAACATACGCACTATTGAAACATTAGTTTTAACTTGCAAACTATTGAAACTTTATTTTTAACTTGTTAACGGTTGAAACTTTGTTTTATTTCTAACATACAAACACATAAAACTTTATTCTTAACTTGTAAACTGATGAAACTTCATTCTATTTCTAACATACAAACAGATAGAACTTTATTCTTAACTTGTAAACTAATGAAATTTGATTCTATTTCTAACATATAAACAGATAGAACTTTATTCCTAACATGCACACTATTGAAACTTTATTTCTAACTTGTAAACTATTGAAACTTTATTTTTAACTTGTAAACGGTTGAAACTTTGTTTTATTTCTATCATACAAACAGATAAAACTTTATTCTTAACATACGCACTATTGAAATATTAGTTTTAACTTGCAAACTATTGAAACTTTATTTTTAACTTGTTAGCGGTTGAAACTTAGTTTTATTTCTAACATACAAACAGATAGAACTTTATTCTTAACTTGTAAACTGATGAAACTTCATTTTATTTCTAACATATAAACAGATAGAACTTTATTCTTAACTTGTAAACTGGTGAAACTTCATTCTATTTCTAACATATAAACAGATAGAACTTTATTCTGAACATGCACACTATTGAAACTTTATTCTTAACTTGTAAACTATTGAAACTTTATTTTTAACTTGTAAACGGTTGAAACTTTGTATCTAACGTACACATTATTGAAACTTTATTTTTAACTTTGAAACTGGTGAAACATTTTATTCATTTCTGACATATAAGCAGATAAAACTTTATTCTTCACTTGTAAACTGGTGAAGCTTTATTTTAATTCTAACATACAAACAGATAAAACTTTATTCTTAACATATGCACTATTGAAACATTAGTTTTAACTTGCAAATTATTGAAACTTTATTTTTAACTTGTTAACTATTGAAATTTGTTTTTATTTCTAACATACAAACAGATAAAACTATATTTTTAACTTGTAAACTGATGAAACTTAATTTTATTTCTAACATAACAACAGATAGAACTTTATTCTCAACTTGTAAACTAGTGAAACTTCATTGTATTTCTAACATATAAACAGATAGAACTTTATTCTTAACATACGCACTATTGAAACTTTATTCTTAACTTGTAAACTATTGAAACTTTATTTTTAACTTGTAAACGGTTCAAACTTTGTTTCTAACGTACACATTATTGAAACTTTATTTTTAACATTTGAACTGGTGAAACTTTATTTCATTTCTGACATACAAGCAGATAAAACTTTATTCTTAACTTGTAAACTGGTGAAGCGTCATTTTATTTCTAACATACCAACAGATAAAACTTTATTCTTAACATACACACTATTGAAACTTTATTTTTAACTTGTAAACGGTAACGGTTGAAACTTTATTTCTAACGTACACATTATTGAAACTTTGTTTTTAACTTTTCAACTGGTGAAACTTTATTTCATTTCTGACATACAAGCAGATAAAACTTTATTTTTAACTTGTAAACTGGTGAAGCTTCATTTTATTTCTAACAACCAAACAGATAAAACTTTATTCTTAACTTGTAAACTGATGAAATTTGATTCTATTTCTAACATATAAACAGATAGAACTTTATTCTTAACTTGTAAACTGGTGAAACTTCATTCTATTTCTAACATATAAACAGATAGAACTTTATTCTGAACATGCACACTATTGAAACTTTATTCCTAACTTGTAAACTATTAAAACTTTATTTTTAAGTTGTAAACGGTTGAAACTTTGTTTTATTTCTATCATACAAACAGATAAAACTTTATTCGTAACAGACGCACTATTGAAATATTAGTTTTAACTTGCAAACTATTGAAACTTTATTTTTAACTTGTTAGCGGTTGAAACTTTGTTTTATTTCTAACATACAAACAGATAGAACTTTATTTTTAACTTGTAAACTGATGAATCTTCATTTTATTTCTAACATATAAACAGATAGAACTTTATTCTTAACTTATAAACTGGTGAAACTTCATTCTATTTCTAACATATAAACAGATAGAACTTTATTCTGAACATGCACACTATTGAAACTTTATTCTTAACTTGTAAACTATTGAAACTTTATTTTTAACTTGTAAACGGTTGAAACTTTGTTTCATTTCTAACATACAAACAGATAGAACTTTATTCTTAACTTGTAAACTGGTGAAACTTCATTCTATTTCTAACATATAAACAGATAGAACTTTATTCTGAACATGCACACTATTGAAACTTTTTTCTGAACTTGTAAACTATTGAAACTTTATTTTTAACTTGTAAACGGTTGAAACTTTGTTTAATTTCTAACATACAAACAGATAGAACTTTATTCTTAACTTGTAAACTGGTGAAACTTCATTCTATTTCTAACATATAAACAGATAGAACTTTATTCTGAACATGCACACTATTGAAACTTTTTTCTGAACTTGTAAACTATTGAAACTTTATTTTCAACTTGTAAACGGTTGAAACTTTGTTTTATTTCTAACATATAAACAGATAGAACTTTATTCTTAACTTGTAAACTGGTGAAACTTCATTCTATTTCTAACATATAAACAGATAGATTTTATTCTGAACATACACACTATTGAAACTTTATTTTTAACTTGTAAACGGTAACGGTTGAAACTTTATTTCTAACGTACACATTATTGAAACTTTGTTTTTAACTTCTAAACTGGTGAAACTTTATTTCATTTCTGACATACAAGCAGATAAAACTTTATTTTTAACTTGTAAACTGGTGAAGCTTCATTTTATTTCTAACATACAAACAGATAAAACTTTATTCTTAACTTGTAAACTGATGAAACTTGATTCTATTTCTAACATATAAACAGATAGAACTTTATTCTTAACTTGTAAACTGGTGAAACTTCATTCTATTTCTAACATATAAACAGATAGAACTTTATTCTGAACATGCACACTATTGAAACTTTATTTTTAACTTGTAAACGGTTGAAACTTTGTTTTATTTCTATCATACAAACAGATAAAACTTTATTCTTAACATACGCACTATTGAAATATTAGTTTTAACTTGCAAACTATTGAAACTTTATTTTTAACTTGTCAGCGGTTGAAACTTAGTTTTATTTCTAACATACAAACAGATAGAACTTTATTCTTAACTTGTAAACTGATGAAACTTCATTTTATTTCTAACATATAAACAGATAGAACTTTATTCTTAACTTGTAAACTGGTGAAACTTCATTCTATTTCTAACATATAAACAGATAGAACTTTATTCTGAACATGCACACTATTGAAACTTTATTCTTAACTTGTAAACTATTGAAACTTTATTTTTAACTTGTAAACGGTTGAAACTTTGTATCTAACGTACACATTATTGAAACTTTATTTTTAACTTTGAAACTGGTGAAACATTTTATTCATTTCTGACATATAAGCAGATAAAACTTTATTCTTCACTTGTAAACTGGTGAAGCTTTATTTTAATTCTAACATACAAACAGATAAAACTTTATTCTTAACATATGCACTATTGAAACATTAGTTTTAACTTGCAAACTATTGAAACTTTATTTTTAACTTGTTAACGGTTGACACTTTGTTTTATTTCTAACATACAAACAGATACAATTTTATTCTTAACATGTAAACTGATGAAACTTAATTTTATTTCTAACATAACAACAGATAGAACTTTATACTTAACTTGTAAACTGGTGAAACTTCATTGTATTTCTAACATATAAACAGATAGAACTTTATTCTTAACATACGCACTATTGAAACTTTATTCTTAACTTGTAAACTATTGAAACTTTATTTTTAACTTGTAAACGGTTCAAACTTTGTTTCTAACGTACACATTATTGAAACTTTATTTTTAACATTTGAACTGGTGAAACTTTATTTCATTTCTGACATACAAGCAGATAAAACTTTATTCTTAACTTGTAAACTGGTGAAGCGTCATTTTATTTCTAACATATCAACAGATAAAACTTTATTCTTAACATACACACTATTGAAACTTTATTTTTAACTTGTAAACGGTAACGGTTGAAACTTTATTTCTAACGTACACATTATTGAAACTTTGTTTTTAACTTTTCAACTGGTGAAACTTTATTTCATTTCTGACATACAAGCAGATAAAACTTTATTTTTAACTTGTAAACTGGTGAAGCTTCATTTTATTTCTAACATACAAACAGATAAAACTTTATTCTTAACACACGCACTATTGAAACATTAGTTTTAACTTGCAAACTATTGAAACTTTATTTTTAACTTGTTAACGGTTGACACTTTGTTTTATTTCTAACATACAAACAGATAAAACTTTATTCTTAACTTGTAAACTGATGAAATTTGATTCTATTTCTAACATACAAACAGATAGAACTTTATTCTTAACTTGTAAACTGGTGAAACTTCATTCTATTTCTAACATATAAACAGATAGAACTTTATTCTGAACATGCACACTATTGAAACTTTATTCCTAACTAGTAAACTATTGAAACTTTATTTTTAACTTGTAAACGGTTGAAACTTTGTTTTATTTCTATCATACAAACAGATAAAACTTTATTCGTAACATACGCACTATTGAAATATTAGTTTTAACTTGCAAACTATTGAAACTTTATTTTTAACTTGTAAACGGTTGAAACTTTGTTTCATTTCTAACATACAAACAGATAGAACTTTATTCTTAACTTGTAAACTGGTGAAACTTCATTCTATTTCTAACATATAAACAGATAGAACTTTATTCTGAACATGCACACTATTGAAACTTTATTCTTAACTTGTAAACTATTGAAACTTTATTTTCAATTGTAAACGGTTGAAACTTTCTTTTATTTCTAACATATAAACAGATAGAACTTTATTCTTAACTTGTAAACTGGTGAAACTTCATTCTATTTCTAACATATAAACAGATAGATTTTATTCTGAACATGCACACTATTGAAACTTTATTCCTAACTTGTAAACTATTGAAACTTTATTTTTAACTTGTAAACGGTTGAAACTTTGTTTTATTTCTATCATACAACGCGTTTGTCAAGCTTGATTCTATCATGTCAGTACGACACACATTTGATTTACAAAACATGCCTTGAATACTCATACGATGAAGTTCTTACTTTCATTTATTTCTAACGTACACACTGTTGAAACTTTATTTTTCAACTTGTAAACTGTTGAAACTTTACTTTGTTTCTAACATATAAACAGCTAAAACTTTATTTCTAACGTACACACTGTTAAAACTTTATTTTTAACTTGTAAACGGCTGAAACTTTATTTCTAACGCAGAAACCGCTTAAACTTTATTTCCATCATACACACTATTGAAACTTTATTTTAATCTGTAAACTGTTGAAACGATATTTTTTCATTACAACTAGTAGAACGCTGAGTCTAACTTGCAAACTAGTAAATCTTACGATCTTGTCTTACAAACAGTTATACCTTTCTTTCTAGCACATAAACTGTCATACCTCTATTTCTAACATACAACCAGTTAAAACTTTATTCCTAACGTACAAACCGTTGAAACTCTATTTTTCAGCTTGTAAACTGTTGAAACTTTGTTTTGATTCTAACATATAAACAAATAAAACTTTATTTTTAACATACACACTGTTAAAACTTTATTTTTAACTTGTAAACGGTTGAAACTTTATTTCTAACACACACACACACATACAAACAGTCATAACTTTATTTCTAACGTGCACACTATTGAAACTTTATTCTAATCTGTAAACTGTTGAAACGATATTTTTCATTTACAACTAGTAGAATGCTGAGTCTAACTTGCAAACTAGTAAATCCTACGATCGTACTTTACAAACAGATAAAACTTTATTCTTAACATACACACTATTGAAACTTTATTTTTAACTTGTAAACGGTTGAAACTTTGTTTCTAACGTACACACTATTGAAACTTTATTTTTAATTTGTAAACTGGTGAAACTTAATTTTATTTCCAACATACAAGCTGATAAAACTTTATTCTTAACTTGTAAACTGGTGAAGCTCTATTTTATTTCTAACATACAAACAGATAAAACTTTATTCTTAACATACGCACTATTGAAACATTAGTTTTAACTTGCAAACTATTGAAACTTTATTTTTAACTTGTTAACGGTTGAAACTTTGTTTTATTTGTAACATACAAACAGATAAAACTTTATTCTTAACTTGTAAACTGATGAAACTTCATTCTATTTCTAACATATGAACGGATAGAACTTTATTCTTAACTTGTAAACTGATGAAACTTCATTTCATTTCTAACATATAAACAGATAGGACTTCATTCTTAACTTGTAAACTGGTGAAACTTCATTCTATTTCTACCATATAAACAGATAGAACTTTATTCTTAACATATACACGATTGGAACTTTAT
>CAJQUW010010363.1:0-89094 GCA_907163375.1 Prostheceraeus crozeri
CTTGTAAAGATATTTTGATCAAAACCCAAAATGTCCATTAGAGTTTTATCCATAATTAGTTCAATACCTTTTCCACTTATAGTGAGAGACAAAGCAAATTTTTTTTCAGAAAATGAAATATGTTGCTCATTAATCACTTCATTTAAATAATCTACAACCAATTTAACCGAAGTAATAATGCGAGGCATCAACACTCTTGTTTCATGTAAGATACCGACCTAAAAGGCTCTTACACATTTCTGTATAAAAGATACGGCTCCATTCTGTATCAAATTGATTTGACCTTTCACATGGTAAATGTTGCATATCAGATTTTCCATGAACAGCTGCAGAACGATGTCGTAAGAACTGATGAAAATCTTTTTTGGAACAAACTAAATACTAGATCATCTCATTTAATTACTTATTGCAATATGATTAATGATTTGATATAAGTCAATCTGCGCCACTTGTTTACCATCAACTCGAAGAGATAATTAAATTTCTTCAATAATGTTTCAGGAGTCATGTTTGTCTTTCTTGGCTTAATCACAATCATCTTCACCAACTCTTCTCATTTCTTGAAATAAGATCTACATAATAAAGCTTCCTCTCGATATATTAACTGTTTATGACCACTTATGTGGTAATTAACGTCCTTTATTAAAATTATCAGCATAGCTTGTCAAGGCGCTAGCGAGGTAGGCCTAAATCATTTTTTTTTCCTTAAACTTGGACTTAAACCAACAATCAATCTTTCTCAACTACATGATGTACATAATTATGATCATCATTGTGCGGAGTAATTGGTCAATATGTTTACACGCTTTATTCAAGAAATCATATATAAAACTTTTTACATGATAAGAGATCTTTCTTTGGCACTGTGGAATGGTATACTCGGCACCCTTTTCACATTGATAAGCAGCTGTACGACCTCATATTATAGTCATCACCTCATGATCAAAAGTATAGACACAGTTGCTATAAACAAGTGTGAGTGACACCCACTTCCCAATTCCCATTTAGCTGTTGTGCATGATCCAATGAGTAGAAAAGAGTGCAGCTCGATGTACTAGTAAATCTCTTTGTAGCCGCATTGCTAAGCAAAATATGATAAAACGACATTTTTATATGGCTAATCTGCAACTTTGCATAACATCATGAAGACTTGGATTTTGGACTCTCTACAATATATCAGAGTTGATCGTGATGGAAACGTACATTTCAAAAATTCTCATGGTCATACATCAAGAGGAATTACATTAACATGCGACAATTTGTCAACCTCAATGATATCATGAGGGATTTGGAATATTTTGAAACATTAAGATTCATCTCCTTGGGTGATCAAGTTTGGCTTCAACATTACAGAAATGAAATTCAACTCTACCATTCTCATTCCGCAAACTGTTTCTCATTTCGCAAATACAATTGGGAGAAGTATAGAAGATATATACATCGCTCCATCATGACATTTATTCGTCGTGAGTTCATCGCCCTACTATGCAAATCTTAATCAGACATGACTACCACACATCATGAGTTGGAAATTAGATTCCCTACAACGTATTGAAACGGATCATGATCGAAACGTCTATTTCAAAGATTCAACTGGAAAATGTGAGAAGAGAGTTTGCTTTATCTTATCGTCATTTTCAATCTCTACATCATATCATGAAGGATTTGAAATACTTCTATATGAAAAGACATTCACGTATTGGAAATCGCATCTGGCTGCGCGTCAACAATCGGCGAATTCAACTCTATCATTCCCAACTTCATACTAACTTCACATTTCATCAAGGTAGTTGGGAAAAGTATAAAAGGAAGGTACATCGCTCAATTTACTCATTCTTTCATCATGAGCGCCATCGCTACACCACGTCAACATTCTCCGTCGCTTCAGACTCTACACCAAAATCGATCTCACAACATTACACCAACAGCTTCCAAACAGCAAGTATTACCCGGGCCGTCCTCAAATGTTAGTGGTGAAGATGAACAATTCACGGAATCTTCAACTCTTCCCAAATGGACTGTACAGATTCTCGGCGCCCTTTCTCATTCATCGGCGCAGTCAATGCGCTTAGAGCTACAAAGACTACTACGTCGGATATGGAAGAGGGAGAGGTGTGTGATGTCGAATCTGACTGTGGACAATATGGTGATCTCTACTCAATTGAGTGACAGTCTATCATTTTTGAAGATTCGTACCAGCAGTTACAGTTTGTGTTATGAACCCGAACTTTTTCCTGCAGCTCTCATTAGTTGTTGGTTACCTGTGCATGTGGCAATCTTCATAATAGTAAAGTGATCATTACTGGACTAAAATCATGTACAAGCAAATATGATCCTAGACTATCTCATTGAGTATGTACGTACCCAGCGGATTGTAAAATAAAAAACAATTTTTCCAACATGATGTTTTTATTTCAAATCATGATAGAACTTACAAATCATTTTTTCATTAGAGGATGGATTACATGAAAAGTTTTGAATAACAGATGCAAATCGAGATACATGTAAACGTCTTAAGATGAAGTACAGTACAAAAGCACCACACGTTGATGAAAGTGGATGTTGTAGTATGCGTTCATTTCGCTGATATTGACGCGTATGTTTTCTCAACCACTGCTGTGTTGGTATATTTGGAGGTTGAGCAAGAGAGTCAAATAGTTCACCACGTCGGTCTTCTCCAATAAAGATCGCTTTCCAATGCTCACCGCCTAAATTCTGTGAATGAGTGTTTAGCACAATAAAGAATGGGATAGTGATTTACTGCAGGTTGGTAAGGTATCGAGTGAATAGACATTATCGAAAGCTTTCAACGTCGCTTCGTCTGCATTACGCTGCACTTTAGTCTTAATATCGTCAGCAGTCAACCAACTCATTAACGATTATACTGAAGAATCACGTCACGATACTTTGTAATTTCAATATTTGAATCGAAGACTGCATAAATTAATACATTGATCGTCTCAGGTAGTGTTCTTTTGAACGTCAAATCCAAACGAATATTATGAGGCACGTTCGCTTGACGATAGGGTGCACTAATATCGCTGTCAGCAGTCAAATCAAATGCATAAATAGTATATCCACTCTTAAAACTCTTTCATAGTCAGTCCGTTGGTGTCATCCGTATTGTAAAAGCCAAAGACATCCATAAAATCAACATAACTGCGCATAAATTGATCCGAAGCAAAATCTGGTTTGTAGGGTGGACCAGGATGACTCACACCATTACACGTAAAGCAATTTCACTTAACTGATTGTGTTTAAAATTGAAAGGATTCTTCTTTATATTACCATTAAATGCATCATTTTCAACCATTGCCACCATGAGGAGCTTCGGTGCTTCCGATGGAAAGAGGCCATCTTTCATGAAACTCTTTTGATCTTTCGGAATTGTAAAGGTGAGAAGCTTTGTATGCTGAACGGGGTAAATGGCATTTTGGCGGTTAAGACCTTCAGCATGCCCTCTAATGACACTTGGATTCGGTACTACTCGACGAATGTAAAGTGCAATATCTTCCACATGAATTCTAAAATTGTCAACTTTAGCAAATGCATTCAGCGCAAATTCAGGCTTATTCAATGTCAGCTTGAGTCGCATGCTGGTATTACAGAGTAAAAACTTTGACTGTCTAAAGAAGTCTAAATTCAGCGGACCATATAGCTGACATACTCTACTACTTTAATCATAGCAGATCGCTTTACAAAGCCACTGTTTGTTTCAACATCAAATTTTCCTGCTTCATCTCTGTACCATCCCATGGCTTCCATATGACTTTTTTGTGCTGCTGGATGAAACTGTGATACATGATTGAAATATGATTTATAGGGATAATCGCTTTGACCACCTTCCACCTGCTGCTCTCCAATCGTTAGAGAAACATCGCGAAGTAATGTAGTCAATGGTAAATTGTTCAGTCCAACTTTATGTGCATCGTCAATAGCAGTTCCATCTGCTTGCTGAATTCTAAACCTCAAATCAAGCATCGCATAACTCAAATCTATGTAGTCATCACTACCACCAGGAATAACAAATTCAATGGGGCCAGCATTCTCAGCTGTTCGAGGATGATAATCTACAATACTTGAACTAAGAATATCTGTCTGTATGGCTTGTTGATCGAACAAACAAAAACCGGAAGTTTTACACTCCATGATTAGAAGTTATAGCAGCGTCGTCGTTTAGCGCCTGATGAATGATTAGAGCCTCTGCGACGTTTGCGTGAATGCCTTTTGACTGAAGATCGCACCTTACCAGCTCCGCGATGTTTCCTCCTTCCTTTTTTCATTCGTTTAGGTGATTTCTTTCCTTGAGTAACACCAGCAATGGTCTGCTTCAATGTTTTTAAACCGCGTTCCTTCCCACGATTCAACAAACTGCTCTTAAAACTTCTACCTCTGGAAAGATCACTAGCAACATCACCAGCAAAGCCAACGGCATTACTTAAAACATTTCGTTTTAAAGATCTACCGACATTGGATATGAGAGGTGCTACAACAGATTTCAGTGCACCAAGTATGCTACCTCCACGTTGGCGGCGAGCACCGATGTAAATTTGTCCTCCACCACTTACGTAGGAGGGTCGTGAATAAAATGAGGCAGTTGGATTCATAGCTCAAACCCTAAACATTGTTAGTTACAACTTTGCATGAATCACTGTCGATCACTTAGATGAAAGATGTCGGCACGACGCATCCAAGAGTTCATACTTGAAGGATAACCAGTCCATTTAACAAGACACCATTCTTCACCTTGCCGTTTTTTACATCGAATGATTTTCTCTACCAAATATGTTTCACTTTCAGTGACTACCTCAATCTCATCGCGGTAAAAGCTACCCTCAATTTCTTCATTATCGTAATCTTTCAACTTGTAGGTGGTCGGAGAGTCTTTTTGATTAATCCTTGATACTGTAAATACCTCCTCTGTCCAATTCGGGAGGTACCCTTTAGCAAAAACACTTTTCACTTTGAGATACGAACTTTATCGCCAATTTTCACATCACTTTTCACATGAGTGCGTTTACGTTGGAATGATTCGCGCACTTTATCTACATTGTCAGCATTTACATCTACTGGTCTGAGTCCAATAGAACGATGGATAGAGTGATTGTAGGCATGGAGTGTATCTTGTAGAACCTTTGTCCAATTTTGTGTCAAGTTGGCAGTAAAATGTCGCCACAAGCGATTTTTTAATGTGCGATTAAACGTTCAACGAGTGCAGCTTTATAAGCGCTCTTTACACTAAACAACTCAATGTCATGCCTCTCAAATAATCTTGTCACATGCTGATTTTCAAACTCTTTTCCTTGATCACTCTGAATTCTTTTTGGAATGCGACCTTCTCGAAAAATTGTTTGGAATGCTTTTGCTACTCCTTTCCCTTCTTTAGTTTTTAAAGGTTGAGCCCACGCATAACGCGAGAAAATATCAATGACGGTTAAAATAAAATTATTGCCCGAGTTATGTTTTGAAATGGAGGCAACATCACACAAATCTGCTTGCCACTGTTCATCGATGTCATGAACAATATAATGGCGGGTGCGGTACTTCTTTTCGCTTGTTTGTGGAGTGTATAGGTAGCCTGACCCTTTAACCATCGTTTCACTTGTGATTGTGGAAGACCACTCGCTTTTGATAATTTCTTGATAGATGCAAATCCTGCCGGATGTTTTACATCATAATAGATTGACTTCAAACGTTCAGTCGATGACGGCTGACTCTTTTTCCTCCTTCTCATCTTTTTGTTTTCTTGCCTTTCTACATTTACAACAACTGCAGCATTTAGCTTTAGCGGTTTTGCGATCGTGTTCACATTGCTTAGGGGTTTCATTATGAGAGCTGGCGCAGCAAGTGCAAGTGACAACGACATTCACCTCTGGCGGCTCATTACATGGCAAGCAACACATCTGCTTCATATTAATAGTCTGAGAACATGTATTTCCTAGGAGGAGCTGTTTTACGTTTTCCTTTTACCAGTTTTAGTGGCGATGTAGATCTACGTCGAGTTCTTCCTCTTGTTTGCTTAGTGAGTGTGGGAGGGGATGTAGCAGGTGACGTCTTAAAACCAATTTGTTGGCATTTTCATCGTCTGAGGCATTGGAGTAGTAGCCACTGTTGAATCAAGTTCTTTCAATGTCTCATTATTTAAAGCAAATTTTGGTACATTATGCTTTTTCAATAGTTTAAGAAAGTATGACCAACCAGGTGGAACATAGCCCTGACGGCGCTTTCTACGTGTCGCATACTGAATCAAGTCTTCATAACGTGAAGCATCAATCACTTTATTTTCATCTGTAATGATTTCTCCTCTATCATTTACATTGAGATGGGGTTCAATACTGTTGAAAAGAGATATGGCATGTGCGCGAGATGCTAAAGGTGTAGCAGTCGATACAGAGTCACGCATCTTATTCTTCAAGTTTTTCAATTGCTCAACAGTTTCCGATTGTAATAATACAGCACGATGTGGATCTTTGATGTGAACATTTTGCTGATAATCTATTTCTTTCCTATACATTTGATTTGCAAGAGGTTGCTTTACTTGCTGCATGGCAGTCAATTGTACATATTCATCCTGAGGAATAACAATCATGCGAGAATAAGAACTCATAGTTTGTAGATAATCATGGGAGTTTTCAAAATATCACTTCGAAATCTAAATTCTTCCGGACACTCTTGCGTAAAGTCAATGAATAAGTAACCGTATGGTTTTTCAGTAGCTGCTTGAAAAATTTCAATTAAGGCTTTTGATCCTCTGGGTGCAACTTGTCGCGCTAAAATTTCAAATTGACTTTTATCTCGCGGATTCTTGAAAATAGCATAATAGTGTGTATTCAGGTTTCGTGTACGAGCTTCTTTTCCATCAGGAAACAAATTTTGTGTGATATAGATGATAAAGCACCTTTTATGGTGTGCTGCGCGAGTGAACATATCTGTAACATCTTTTGAATTCTTACTTTCTTTTAATAAATCATCCAATACAACAACATCATTAGACTGAAGTTTATCCACTGGAATAATTCCTTCATGTCGAATAAAGTTGCGACTTTGCAATTCCTGAAACAGCGACGGTTGATAAATACCATAACACCAAATCACTCGATTGATAGGTTCCTTAAACAACTCCCTTCTTTTATCCAATAAATTCAGCGTGAAAACAGTTTTACCTGCATGAGATGGACCTGATACAGTCAGAACTTTATCACATTGAAGTCTGAAATCCATTTTATCACTTTGAGATTCAACATTTGCATAATTAACGCTTAGAGCCAAAGATATTACCCAATAGGTTGCCCACGGCAGGAGCTATCATTGGAAGTATTGCTGAAAGGAAACCGCCCTTTTGTGTTAGAGTTTTCCTCTTTCTTTGAAGGGTGACTTTAGGATTGGAGATGAAACGCAATTTCGTAGCATATCGCTTAAGTAACTTTCGTTGTTTTGGCGCTAATTTCTTCGTCCTCAACTTCCTCACATGAGAAATAATTTCACAAATGAATTTATCGTTAGCATGTCGTATAGCATTGTATCGCTGATTTGCTTTCATTCGTCGGAGAGCTTGAATGGCTGAAGAAAACTTTTGACTTTTACGTTTCGTCATTTTACGTTTCGCCATTTTCCGTGTTAGTCTTTGCTAAAACCTATCTTTACACATTTGCATAGGTACTAACTATTGCGACATAAGTGACACTCGAAATGAGCAATATCACAGTGGTTACATTGGCAAAGTTGAATGCAATTACGTATGAAACAGCGTTGACAAAAAGCATGCTTACATCTCTTGAAGATGCGCTTTTCATTTCCATCCTTTCGCTTACATACATCGCAACACATAGTTTCACCGTTACTGATGTCTATAGCAAGTCTTTTTGAAGATATGAATTTGCTAGCCTTTTCTAAATAATAGACGCATGTACAGAAGGAATATACTTCGAGAGTGAGCAGACATAGCTCGAAAACCAGTTGTGCTACAATCAAGTACCACTGCATTTTCAATTTTTCTTTATGGAAAGTTGAATGTGAATATCTGAAATCGCTTCAATCACTAGACTGCTACCATGATGGTTAAATGCGTTAAGACGTTCAGCAATTTTTATCATATGCCTTTTAAAAAATTCTTGGGGGTGATCTACCACTTCCATTGAGTAAGAAGCAAAATGGAAAGAGCGACTTTCCACCTCTTGCTTTCCAAAATGACTAAACTTAATTTTCGCAACTAATCGCGCCATGATAATGCTATCAGAGAATGTATTCATTAATTCTAGAAAAAGAGTGCTAGCATCATCGACCACTGCTTCGATGTCGGTCTCATCTTTATGAAATTTTATCACATAATCTTGAACAGCTCCTTTTAAACTTTGCCTATGAAAACGTAATGTTCCGCAGTCGTTTGAGAAAGACATGATCGCCCTTTATCTAACCCATCCATTGCATGAAAACAACAACTCTTCTCATAGTAACATTTATTGAATAACGGTAACAAGCATGCATTATAAATCAATGGTTTGAAAGAGATAAAATAGATACAGTGATAACTATCATACAGCGAGCAATGATAACCATACAGGACTTTGGCAGTGTTGAGGTAAGGAGGAAAGAAGCATTGGTTATGAACGTAGCTACTACAACGAACAGACAAAATAGGAACACACAAATCCTTAAAACGTTTCGTGACTTCATGATAATGTTGATTCACTCTACTATCCCAAGGCGGGAGCAAAATATCATCAATGATTAGATTGGGAAATACTTTCCTCTCCTTACCAGGATTATTACAAAAGATGCGTATAACATTGAAAGCAGCTAACCATCGTTTAAAGTCAATAAGAAGAGCACTCTCACAAGAAAAGCCATAGTCTTGCAAATATTTCAGATTAAGTCCATGAATGTGTTTTCTCGCCCATTGATCAACATTGGGATCGCAGTTGGCATGTTGATGATAGACACTAACAATCTGATATGTCCAATTGTTCATAGCAATAGCACTGAGCTCCTGTACAGGTTCACCCTCACAATCCATAAAAATGATGATAGAAGCCTAAAACGGAAATTTACACATCTAAGGAAACGTTCTATAACATATTACAAAATGAAGAATTACATCGATGCTTTTCACGACAAAATACACAAATGATATGATGGCAACGAAGAAGTAAAATGTATCTAATAAGACCACGTCTACGACACTCAAAGCACATAAGCGAATTATCATAGGGTAGAGTTAGGAAAGGACTAGCAATTCTCCTTCTTTGATTTGCGTTTTGATGTAGCATTCTTCTCCGACTTGCGCTTCGTACCACTGCTGTTAAGGATTTGATCAATTATGTCGTCCACGTTGGGTGGTTTCGGAATATATAGGATGGATTCCATATGCATGGAGAGAGAGGCTATTTTATTATCCTTGTGTCGACCATAATATAGCCCATTCACTTTGAAAAGGATATCCCAAGTACCTTCTCCGAGCTCATCACATCTGATGGGTATTGAATGATCTCCATCCTTCTTATAGTAAGTACACCAATGTGATACGGTAGGCAAATGTGATTACCATCCCAAATCTTTCTATAGGGAGTATCCTTGTCATATCTCGCCTTCCACTCTTGAGCAAGAGGAGTAGGAATGTCCATATTTAATGTCACGTACTCCTCAATAATATCAAGTTGGTGGCGAATGTACGGACTCACGGGGATCAGTATGTAGTCCCCATACTGATTGTGCATTATCTTGACATCCGTGGAAGGGAGCATTCCCGTTTGGAGTACTACGCTATGATCATCATAACGCAAGGCTTGTTTAAATTTACGCTGTAGCGGTGTAGGATTATGTACCTTGGTTGTTTCTTCCACTGGCCTCAGTTGTAGATGATCTGACCGTAGCGAACCTTGTAACGTTTGACCGCCATTTTGTCCTACTAGTGCAGCAGATGGAGTAGATGCCTGAAAATGAAAAAAGATTGTATTAAGTTTACGTTCAAGGGAGGAGAGGGAGGGAAGTAGCGACTTACCATTTTAGTTGGATAATAGAACAGGGAACTAGGGAGAGAGAAAATGTGCGTCCGTCACTCGTGTGATTCAACGATGGAATGATTCTCACTGTGGAAGGCTCGCTATTTATAAAGAAATGCTTGATTCTCATTGGATGATGATCCTCATTGGACAATAACATCAAGCTGATTCCAAATCTGGCCTCCGTTTTCCAATCCGATGCTTCGTTTTGAAGCTACAGCCCAAAACGTCCCAAATTCTAACTCTGTCGTTTTTCGCCAATGTCCCAAAATCTTAAATGGCGTCTCACATCTAAACGAAGACAGATAGGAACAAGCCGATTCTTTCACTGAATTTGTCTCACTCTTAGCTTTCAAACGAGCTATCGCACGACAAAATCCGTCCACTGGAAGCCAAAATCGAAGCAAGCTGTCCAGGGGGGGGGACGTCAGCCGAAAATTTTTTCTCTCCGATTGACTTGAAACTCACCCTACCGATGCAGAATTTCACGCTGAATCCGAATCTGACCTCCGTTTTCTCATCCGATGCTTCGTTTTGACGCTACACACCAAAACGTCCCAAATTCTAACTCTGTCGTTTTTCGAAAAATGTTTAAAATTTTTTCTCACCGATTGACTTGAAACTCACCCTACCGATGCAGAATTTCACGCTGAATACGAATCCGACCTCCGTTTTCTCATCCGACCACTCCTTCCACTCGAAACAACCCATTTTACAACCCAACATTCAGCAGATTGCACGAAAAACATCACACACTATAGCCTCAAGACTAATCCTGGCGGTCGCCCACGTCAACCAGGCGGTCGGACCAACTCACCCGAGTCTCACACTCTGTCGTTGCAGAGGGGGGGGAGTCAGCGAACATGTTGTGAACGTGGACCCACCTGGCCGGCACACCACGACAGACCACAACCTCTGTCGTTCCAGAGGGGGGGGGACTCAGACACGAAGCACCACGGCGGCCGACCACGACACTCCGCCGTGCCAGAGGGGGGGGACGTCAGCGACGGCGGCCATCTTGCGCTATCTAGAAGTGGAGTTTTACTTACTACTATTGTTAATTGACTTGACCGAAAAATATTGATCTTGATACTATCATTTACCAACTTTTAAGTCCTGATATAGCGCCGGACTATTTGTGCACTGCTATCAACTATGATATAATTTGACATTAGATTGCTATTCACAGTCTATACAATGCTTTGCTCTGATATCTGTAGAAATACATGGAAATGTATGAAAAAAGGACTGAAGAAGTCTTCAAATCCTCACGCTGCAATTCTTATATTTCATTATAAATCAATCTTACATCTCTGCCTTCCTATTATTTTGCGTCTATATGAAAGTAGAGCATGAGAATAGGACTGTATTAGGACGATGCTCACTTTATGAATTGTAGAAGCACGTGCTTATGAGATAGAAATTGGTGTTTGTTTACATTGTAAGTCTCGATGCTATTCGAGAGAGTATAATGGTTTGCATCGAGACTTACAATGCAAACAAACACCACTTTCTATGACAACAAAGACCATCGATGTTGCACCTCT
Organism: Prostheceraeus crozeri; assembly: GCA_907163375.1. NCBI lineage: Eukaryota > Metazoa > Platyhelminthes > Polycladida > Euryleptidae > Prostheceraeus > Prostheceraeus crozeri. Next base: position 11,546 of record CAJQUW010010363.1, read on the forward strand.
GTCGTAATCAGAGGTGCAACATCGATGGTCTGACCTCAACCTCGATTAAGCAGATTTTATTCGAGGTCGAGGTCGGACTGATCAGTAGTCAGATAATTATAGAAATGTTTCACCATTTTATAATTTTTTAGTGGTTCCATTGTTTTTCATACTTATTTTCTCCTTTACCCCTACTTATCGGACACTTCGGACATAATAATCTTGAATAAACAGATAAAATTTGAATGATTGTAGTAAATATTATGGAAACATAGACATACAGTCATAGTCCCGCCGCCAGGACGAGTTTTTGCATGGAACGAGACGAAAATGAGACTTTCACAGCATGTCCTATACCCTATGACTTTTACGAAAGCGCACGCCTTCCGATTTCCTTTGATCTATAGACAAGAAGAAAGAACAAAACATGTTAATTGAAGGAAAATTGAAGTTCTTGACCAAAATATCAGTTTGGTGTGTTTATTCCGACTATGCGAGATTAAGTAACTCCAGCGCAATGGTTTTGGTAAAATATATCCTCAGGGCATGAAGTCATGTAATGGCGAAATGTATCTGCAGGGCATGAAGTCATGTAATGGCAAAATATATCTTCAAGACATGATATCATGTACCTTTACCTTCAAAAACTAGATAATTGCATTCAGCAAGCATCTTTATTCTGAGGTAAACATAAACTTTTGATCAAAATATTTTAACTCAAACCTTAAGCATCCAAACCACATCCTTGCAGTCGGAGTAAACACATCAAACTGATATGTCGAAAACTTCAATTAACTTATCTTTTTCTTTGATATTGTTTGTAAATCAAAGGAACTCAAGAACTCGGAAGGTGAGCTTTTTCGTATTAGTCATAGGGTGTAGAACATCCTGTGAAAGTCTCATCTTCGGTCTCGTTCCATGCAGAAACTCGTCCTGGAGGCGGGAGTATGTTTCCATAGTATTTGCCGCAATCATTCAATTTTTTAGGTATGTATCTAAATTTGTATTCATGATTCTTGCGTCCAAAGTAAGCACCTATTGATATTGGACGTGAGGCCTCATGCCATTAAATAATTTCAATGAACTTTGTGTCTCTTTTTATTTACAAAAGAAAATTGTTTGTAGCGGTTTTATGTCATGTATTGAGTAATGCTTTGAGCGTATCCGTGAATAATTGTCATTTTTTATCTTCAATGACTAGTATAAAGCATTTGTTTTCAAGCATCAGCATAAAGCACTTCATGATGTAGTAATTTACTAATTAAAACTATCACAGATTATATTCAGATTTTCAGTGTGTTGATGCAATGCAACGTGATTAATAACATCACAAACAGAAATATTTTTGTTTCCCTTTCATGCAAGTGTCCGGTGCCAAAGTAAATTAATATCATATAGCCTTTTTTGGGGCTGACCTCGATTCGACCTCAACCTCGATCTCGATTAAAATAGATCTCGATCTCGACTAAAACCTAATCGAGGTTGCATCACTGGTCATAATCTATATTTAATTTAGGCTGAACTTATGATTGAAAATCCTAATTATGCTACTCTCGAATAATTTTGAATTAAACATGTATTCCATATTTTTGTTACATGTCTATCATTTTTGACAATGGAAGTGATATCTTCAAACTGAATTAGAGAAATCACCAATTGAGCCTCGTTCTTTCAAAACTTACCAGAACCGCCCGATTAAATAGGGCCTACATTGAATTATAGTTTCGTGACAAAATTTTTTTTTATCCTGAGGATCACTGATGAAGACTGACAAGTCTGTAGATAGTGATTTTTGACTTCTTTCAATTTTATGTGTTTGTTTTATATATTTTAATAAAGTATTTCAATAAATTATAAATTTCGATAAATATTTCAATAAAGTATACCAGATTATTACATAGTTTTAGAATTGTATTTCAGAATCCCTTCTATAAAATTTGTTCCCAGAGATAATCTTGATAGAGAGGGATTCTATCGCGGATATCTATGGTCCTAGTAATATGGCATGCTTTATAACGGATAGAAGATAGCTATACAATTCTCCGACAACGCTTGTGAAATTATTTGATGTATCCCTCGGGCTAAAACCCTCCGCATTCATCATGATTATTTTCCTGAAATTGGAAAAGCACAGCTTTTCTGTCCAAGGATATCTTGCTGAGCCGAGAGAGAGCGAAGTGATCGAGGGTCGACAAGATATCCGAGGACGGAAAAGGTACTTTTGCAATGAAGGTATATAATTTTTTCTTGTGCATTTCTATGAATCAAATCATTCTTCTTGTGCATGTCTATGAACAGGGACAACTAGAATAGATAATAATCTAATTACTTTGCGGCCATTTCAGATAGAATAGAACTTTATAGTAAGTATTTATAGTAAGTAGACATTAAAGCATCCAGGTGAAGAAAAGTCAATTTTTCAAACAACAATGCAAATAGATATTTCTCCTTGAGCGGAAAAGTTGTGTATGAATGGAAAAGTCATCGTCTTCCTGCGTCTCCAGGATAGGAAAAGTAAACTTTTGCATCCACGCATAAGGAAAAATGATCTCCCTCCCTACACTAATCCCAAAAATGTGTGTCACCTTTTGTATTACTTTCTAATGCTAATGGGTGACATCGTTATAAAATTGCCAATATAAATATATCTATGAAGACATTGGCTACTCTATGTGGCATGAATAAGTTAGTCATTGAATTGAAATATATTTCTATCGATGTTATAAGCTGTATTGGTAATAGAAAGTTTTGATTTTGAAGCTAATTATACTCAAGCGTGCCTACACGGCTAACGAAATGGAAGCAGCAAAATTGAGTAATAAACTTGAAATGGAAAAATAATTGTGGAAACTAAAGAAAACATGGCTTATAGTAGAGACTTTCGGCTTTCCAGTGATGAAATTGAACAGCTGAAATTGTTCAACATGTGAATTTCAGCAAAAGAATAATTTTAAGGTCGATATCGAGACACAAAGAGAGATTTAGTGAATAAAAAATGCTCTACCGTTAGAAAAGAAAATCCACCGAACGCGGCGACTACCCACTGCTTAGATATGTCCTGAATAACAGATTTTCATCCGCAGTAGAGTTACTAAAGATGTGGAATGAGCGATTGTCTCATTAAAAAAACGGTCTGCGCAAGGACGGTGTAAGAAAACGGAGACCGCTTGCTACGAGTACAAAGGAGAATGAGAGAAAGATTGGCTAGGAAAATGCGGAGAGAGATTTGGAGGAAGGTGACATTTGCGAACAAGAGCAAGTTTTGAAGATTAAAGAATGACAGGTGGATGCAGGTCCATAAGAACGGATGATCGAATGAAAACAGAACTCGAGATGAGGCATACAAAATGTAGAAAGCTAGTTCAATTGATGTTCCAGGAGCGATATGACACTTCGGTCGTAATGAGCTGCAAATCCTGAAATCCTTCGTGAAATTCGAAAAGCGAGAATATACACGTTAATACTTTGGCTAGTTTTTTTAATACATCGTTTGCTGACTGTCGGATTCCATCTTTCATAAAACATAAGTCATCATTGGCTGATCAGTTAGATCTTGTTAGAACACTCAAAGGATGAAGCGGCCATCAAGATCACCAAATCTTACTCTTACCGAACAGGTGTGATGGGATCTGGCGAGGACGAAAGTATTAAAAAGAGATGGCATTAGATGTTTGAATAACTTACAATCCATCGTGGTCGAAGAGATGGATAACCATCTCAGAGCGATATTGATAACTTGACAAAAATACATGCAAACATTTAAACTTTGAAGAATAAGAACTGTGATGAATTCATCAGGTGGTCTCCGTACCAGCATTTTATAATCCTGCTGAAAAAATCACTGTTTGTCATCAGCTTAATTACTTTTCTTAGCTTATGCAATCTTAGAAACATTTATTAAACTATGGTAAGAGGTTTTGATATGTGTATATTTTGATATATTAAAAGGTGACACACACTTTTGGGATTAGTGTATATCCCAGAGAATCGCATAGCCATCACATAAAATGTAATCTGCATGAAAGGTTTTATTAAGTTCTTTCGATTGCGCAATCTTCAAAAACTTGTACAATTGCATAAAATCGGATAAAAGAATATTTACAGCGATCAGACGCTTCGGAAATTTCCTTTCCTGATTGATAGGCAAATGTAATGATTACGTTATAATTTTTTATTGTTTAAATCGCAGAGCGGGAATCAGCATTCTATAAACTCGTGCTTTCAATTTATCAATGGTGCCAGTGACTTGTAGAGGGTTTTAGCGTGTTCATGGCGTGTCTGGGCACTGCCCCAAAATTTCTAGAATATATGGGTGAGTCATATGTCATTAGCAATTTAATCAAGCTCATGTCCTAACCAGTAACCCAATTTCTAGATTTTCACGTTTTATTGTTGATATATACTAGGAATATTTATTTGACTTTTCTTATTCTCTGTCAATGTCTATGCTAAAACAAAATTTTAATCTGACTAAGTTTCGTCGATTGTATGATGGTTGGTAAGTCAGAGTTCTGCTGAAATTTATAATGCTCTGACTTAACGGAAATAAAGGAGCTTAATGGCTGAAACTCATTGACAATCTAAATGACAGACTTCGCAGAAATGGTTAGTCATCATCGTCAAAAGATATCTGACACATTGTTCCTTTGAAATAAATGCCATGGATTTCTACATGGCTGCGGTATTGTATATCGGTATGAGATACTATCGAAGTCTACATGCATTAGTATTGCTGAAGATTTTGAAAATAGTTGATTGTTAACTATCACGATTATGCATTCTTTAAATCCCTTTCAAATGAGAAGTCGATGGTTGTAAAACAAATTACAAATCCCAATCGAGGAAAGTTGTCAAGGAACTCACCATGTTGAAAAGGCAAACCAGTTAAAACGGCACATAAATTGAATATTATTATTATTTTATTACTCCCATAAGTGCATAAATTACCGAAGCAAAACAAGTTTACAACATGTAGGTGCACACAGTAAAGCTTTGGAAGCATTAATAGGCTTTGTAAGCTTTTTAAGAATAGCAAAGTTTTATCTCCAGATATATTACGATAAACTTTAGCTCTATTGTCGCATTACTTATTCACGCATAATTTCTAGCACAATTTCCTTAGACTGCTGCATCTTGTTCAAATAGAGGCGAGATGAACAATAAAGGCACAAGAAAGAAGAAAAATTGGAAACCCCAATCCACATAATGCAGCCATCTTCAGGTCATATCTTTTAGTTGAGTATTTATAATGTAGATGGCCTATGGCATGACACGACATGCTTATCCTACATACCTCCAATTTTTGTTTCTCGAGATTTTCCGAATCAGCGAAACGTTTGGGACAAAAGTAGATTTGTGATGAGAATGGATTCTGGTTGTGCTCGAATATTTTCACTTTTCGAAATTTACTAGTAAAGCACTAAAATCATAAAACAGAAATCAACTATGATGATTTCTAATGAGTCAATGGGGAAGCCTGGGCAGTAAGACTGACAAAAACCAAACTTCCTTTTTGTTCACTGATTAAATCTTTCGGTTCAAAGAATTTTCAGAGAATGATTGCAGAATCAGCCACATCACAATGCACATCTCCATTAAAGTCTGATCACGCTGCGGTGGAAGGTTCAAGATACAAAGAAAAATATAAATTAATGAAATAGGTCCATCATTTGTATTATACAGAGTGTTAGCGATCTTCCGGAGGACTTCCTTGTCGTCCAGTGGACCCCGGAACAATATTCTATTTCACTTTTTCTACTGAGAATATATCAATCGTTCATACCCATGGAGAATCATCATTTTTGACAGTGATTCTGTTTATGAAATTTCATTTCAATTACTAAAGGTATGGCAGATGCTCCAAGGGGTCCACTGGACCCCCGTCAAGTCTCAGACGGTGCTGAAATTTCGTTCAATTTTTTGCTATCTGAAAATATTTTTCTGCATTTCCATGATAGTACATTATTGGTGAAAATCATTTATTTATTGCTTGCATCCTCCTCATGCATGTGTGCTGTGCAACGAGACCGCATTTGCGAGCATTTCGCCATCCCACATGATCGCCTGCCCAAATTTTCACAGCTGATGAGCTTTGAGATCTCCACTATATAATCACTTATCGAGCAATGATTAGACCTTTTCTACTGTATTGCTACCCAGCTTTTTGAAACATTCTCTTCTGCCTCTCCAAGAAACTGATCTGTTTCGAAAACAGAGCACTTTGCATCATTGGTGCTGAGGCCAGTAAGCCTATGACATTCCAGAACATGGCCACACAGTTTTGTTTGAACCTATTCGACTCTGCCAGTAACAATACTGACCACCCCTTGCGATAGTGTTTTCTCACTCGAGAAATCACTATGCGTAATACATGCCCACTGCGCCCTCCTCTTGCAAGAACAAAACGACTCAAGAACTATTTTATTCGCTTTTGCCATACCTGACTGCCTGTCTTCATAGTGTCTTTCTTCAACACTTTCCTCTTGTAATTTGAACTGTGAATGAATTTGTAATTGCTCTTACCGAGCTACCAGTAGGCTCCTAGTCTTCTTGTATATGAGACAAAAATAAAGCTATTATTATTATTATCTCCACTGCTGTTTTGAGGGTCTAAAGCTGCAATAATTAAGCCTTTTCCCGAAAAGGGTGAATGAAATCAAAATAGTGAATAAATGCAAGGGTACTGCTACAGGTAATCAATCAATTTCAACAAAACTACCTATCTGAGTTTGTATTGTTTGAGTTATCAGCGTGAAACCGCCTCCTGATTTTGTGCAAAATATCGTTGACTTAGAAGAACACCACATTTCCGATTTGGTTTAGTGATAAGGCTGAACGACACTCAAAGCTAAATTTATTGATGAGTTGCACACAAACATTTTTTCAAAAATGTTTTTAGCAAAAACGTTTTTACTTAAAATCAACTATCGTTATGTTTTGATATCGAATAAACTTAGAATTTGTGAGTGGGGTCCAGTGGACCGCTCTTGTCTCAAGGGTGTGCGAAAAAGATCAGGTCTCCGAGGATTAATTAAAAAAGTCGAATGTCATTAATGTACAGTATATGGTTTGTTGAATTTCGATCATTTTCGACAGATAGTGAGACAGGAACAATTTAGCAGAGTGAGATGATTAAATTCATCTGCCTAGAAGATGATTAAGACATTTTAATTTACGAAATAGGTGCTCAGTGATAAATCAAATTGATTATTTAATGTTTCGAATTTGCATAGACTGAAAGAATTTTGATATTTGAATTGGTTAAATAAAAATATGACAGACAATTGATTTGAGATGCATTGTACTAATTAAATAGACTCAGTTTTCTAATCACTGATCCCTCTTATGTGAGCTTCAACCGCCGTGTAAGGCCTACTATGTATTTGAATGTCGTGATCTCATATGGAACTCATCACGATGTTTTAACTTAACATTGCAGGAATGTTTGTCGTTTGAATTGATGGAAGTTGGCGACAGTGATGCAGTTCCTCCTGACGCAATATCTGCGAATCAAAGATACTACAACTTTCTTCTGTCCGGTGAGGACGACAATCCCATTAAGAAAACGAAACGGGCGTTATCCGACTGTATTTCAATATTAAATGAACTCGGACCATGGTGTGCTTTGAAAGTTGCTGAAGAAGTAATATTGGATCTTGAATCATGTGCATCACGTATACAATTACAGGATGAAGAGCTTGCGGCTATAAATCGCGGAATTGCAAGTATTAACCATTTCATCGAAACTCTAAAGTATAAAGGTGTTGACGAAAGTCCTGTAACGTTTAAGTGGATGAGCAAACGTGCTCTGACGTTGGTAAATCTTCTGAAGAATCTGTATAGAAATAACACCGAACAGAAATCCCGAGTTGGGGTTGTGTTTGTTAAAGAACGGCAAACGGCATTTGCTCTTGCAAAACTTTTGAATGAATGTCATGCAATTAAGGTGGATTGCGAAGGCAAATTGCTTGTCGACTTTGTTACAGGACACGGAGCTGGAAACTTGCAGCATAAGAAGGTTTGTACTTGTTTCTTTATTCGGAATAGAACAAGAGAATCTTTTACTCACTCACTCTGGTCGAACTCCAATTAGAATAGATTTGAGTCATTAAAATGTAGAGAAGAGTGAAGAGAAACCTTGCCATCTAAGAGCCCATCTCATGAAACAATAGTTTTCTTGAATTTAATCCTATTTTTCAAATTATCAAAATTGTTTTACTCAGGCCGAGTGAGAGAAATGCGTTCATAATTTATGTGCAGTCGAAGAAATCTTAGCATGAAGTAAATGAAACAATATTCATGTGCAGTTGTACACTGTATATTGCAATTTGTGTTTTCACCAAAGGAACCCCGGGTTATGTGATTCATTACAACTTTTGTGCAGATTCTTAAGGGCGGCGCATGGCTTCTCGATAAATTTTGATTTATTCATTATTTGGTTGCACATCATATGTGCGATTTATCCTTGAAGTAGATGGTGTATATTGAGTAGAAAAATGCCTAGTTGCACTTTCCTACAATTTCCGACGACTCAAAACTTGATTTTGATAGTCAAGATAAATGGCAACAGAAAGTAATATTTCTGTGATAATTCAAAGGGAAATGCAAGAAAAGAATCACATTTTCGCTATTTACTCGTACAATTGCTGCAATTATTACACTGGAAAATTGTGTTATGACATACAGTGTATAGTCAGCAGGGGTAAATTTCGCGAAGTCGAGGTTATTGGGTAGATTTCGTAGATTTTGTAGTGGCAACTGCCAGATCTAAAACGTATTATTCGTCAAGACAGATGTATGGAGTCCTCAGATGTCCAAATAATTCACCGCCAATGTGTTTATATATTATTTTGGACATTAAAGCGTAAACACATAGAAGAAAATTTTCTAAATATTGACTTTATCGGACACTTTCGAAACTTTTCTCAGTCTCAGTAAGCTTTGACTAAATGGATGCTATTTAATGCTCTCAGATATACATATACGATTACCTAAGCACATAAGATTCGAAATTAAGTCCACATAGTCTTCATATTACGGAACGGACTTCGCGAAATTTACCCCGTAGTATTTCGATTACACGGGGTAAATTATGCGAACCTTTAGCATATCAAAGAAAATCAGCTAATCTGAATCTAAAGTGTTTTTTTTAACTTCATTTCCGGAAATATACTATATATTACGTAATCTTTCATCTTTTGGGTCACTGGTACAAAAAACATTAATTTTCATCATTGAGCCTGCCCTTGGGATTGATTCCCATATATTTGCTTTGTAAGCTATTTATATTAGCATGGGATTCCCTTGTAGTTTATGAAGTGCATGTTATTTTTAGTAACACAGGAATCCCAGAGTTAAATCTGGAACTGGTTAAAGTTCTTTATGAAACGAACGAACTTTCTCTCAAGAAACCAGAAATTATGAGTGCTGTCCGGAAGAGTGCAACTTCAAATCCGTTGGTAATTTATGACTTTTGTGATTTTTTGGAAGAGCTCATGCACGAACACCAATTTGAGCCTGATCAAATATAGAACTGCGACGAATCCGGGGTCCCAACTGATCCTCAGAGATGTGTCGTCAGCGGCAAAGGTGCATCAGCGTACAAGATTACTTGTGGTGTAGGAAAAGAAAATATTACGACTCTCGTTGTGTGTAGTGCGGCAGATGTTCTTGATCTTATGGTGATATTCACAGGGAAAAATTTCAATCAACTTGGAACGGGGGACAGGGCATCGCCTTAGACGTACTACGGAATCTCTGAGAAAGGATGGATGAAACGTGTTACGAAACGCCCACTCCTCCTCATATTCGACGGTCACCTAACGCACACTTCTTTGTCTGTGATAGAACTTGCGATTGAAGAACAGATTGTGATTCTGAAATTACCACCTCACGCCACAAACAAGCTACAACCGCTCGATGTAGCTTGCTTCTCTGCTCTTACAAAGAAGTGGTCTGGTTGCTTGGAATAGCGAATGGGGTGCTAGTAGTCCTGCAGCCAGAATGAGTTTCTGCAGGGAACGAGGCCGAAAGTGAGACTTCCACAGAATGATGTACACCCTTTGCCTACTACGAATCGCTGCGTCTGCCGAGTTCTAGTTAGTTCCTCTTCTTTTCAGACAGGATCAAAGAAAAACACATGTTAATCCAATGGGACGCAGATTGCAGTTTTTGGTTAAAATATAATTTTCTATGTTTTTTCTGATTAAACGAAAAGTACTAAGCACAGAGTCATAATTTTTGAAATGGAATGTCTTCAGATCATTTCCTATGATGTGCATGTGCTATTATCATGCTTCTGATCGGCAATGCATGTGAGAATGTGGTTGAATGTGGATGAAGTTGCTCTAAATGTTTGTGTTTGCCGACATAAAGAGACTCGCAAAATTTAAATGTGTTTAGTTTTATAGACAGGGGTGCATGAACATGATATAAAAAAGACCTGAAGACTGTCCATGTCAAAAATTATGACTCTGGGCTTAGAACTTTTCGTTTAATCGAGAAAACATACAAAATTTCATTTTTGCCAAAAACTGCAATCTGCGTTCCATTAGATTTACATGTGTTTTTCTTTGATCTTGTCTGACAAGAAGAGGAACTCACTAGAACTCGGCAGACGTGCTGATTCGAAGTAGGCATAGGATGTACATCATTCTGTGAAAGTCTCACTTTCGGCCTCGTTCCCTGCAGAAACTCGTTCTGGCTGCCGGACTATATAGTAAGGCAATCACTAAACGTGTTCGTCAATAAGATCAGTGAAGTGTGGCACGAAGGCTTATCATCGGACAACGTCAAGGCAGGTTTCAAAGCTACTGGAATCTGTCCTCTCGATCGATCAAAATATCCTGAAGACCGTCTGAATCCACGGTTACTGAAGCAGTAGAATCATTGGATCGCTGCTGGAAAATCCAGTCATGGCAAGTACCAGCACACAGCGACGACATCCCACTGTAACGGAAAACCCTAATTTACAAAATGATGGCGATGTACCTATTCCGTGTTCATCCAGTTCATTGGTACCCACGCGCCAGTTTCTATCTCCTTCACAACATACGATTTCTCCGTCTGAAATTTTTCAACAGTTGGGACCGATACCATTTTCGCCACCTGACGGGAAGAGGTGGTTGCCAGTCTGGACTCTGGTCGATATCTCTTCACATCCGACAACTGACCGTAGCTTTGAAGAAACAATTCTCAAGCCGCCTGAAATGAAAGAATCCATAAAGCGTCGTAAGATTCCAGACCCACATGCAAAGTGATAACTCATCCTACCTTCGTGTAAGCAATGCGAAATCTTTCAGATAAAGGTCCTAAAAAGTCAAAACAGCCGGAATGTAATCATGAGTCTGCAACAACGAACCAGGAAGCGACGCAGATGAAGTCGACAATAAATTACCTTAAAAAGTCTGAAGATTGTGATCAGTATTTTGCAAAGTTTTGGAAATCGCTTTCACCGCCTAATGACGAATCGACTGTTGTTGGTAAGTGGTACGCAGTAGTATACGTAACCAGAAAGAAGTCAATGCTTTTCATAGCGAGGGCAAACCGACGCTTTCTTATGAACGATTCGGTATCACATATTGAAATGGATTGCTTAAAGCCGCACGTTGGTTCCGCAAAAGTTTTGGAAGAGGAGCCACAACACCTCCCAAGGGATACCGGTATTTTCCCGTTATCCGATATTATCGCCGTCCCAATTTCGTGTAAGCCCATGTCACAAGGAAGGTTAAATGTACCCAACTGCGAAGATACCCAAACGTTTTTTCAAATCGCCTGGTGTAAAAGACGCTCAAAGTGAATAATGAACGTTTCCTTTCTTTAATAGATCAACATTTGTGTAATTTTTTGTACGTCGCCTTATACCTACAATTCCGATTTTAGGTCGAACTAGACCATCTGTTATATTATAAGACATGTTCATGCACTTATAGATAGTTTTTTGTTATCGTTCAAAAGATGGGTTACAAATATGAAGTTCGCGAAATTTACCTCATTTTCAGGGTTGAATTTCGCGAATAGTTTTTTCAAATTTGCATAAAAGTATTCAATATAAGTACAATACAAAATAGCAAGATTGCAGTCAAAACGCAGCAAGTGTGTAGCCACCAGATCAAAGTTTTTGAAAAACTCACGAAATTTACCCCGTCTGATCATATCTTTTTTGTCAGTGTCTCATTACAAATATTCATATAATGGACTAAGCGTACATAAAAGATGTCAATGACTAGAAGTTTCAATAAAAGATAACAACTATGATGAAATAATAATAGTTCCTCATTTGAAGTCTGATTTACAAGTGTTGAAATGACATCGGTTTCATTTCCTATCATAGGAGGGGCACAAGTTGGACAATTAACTCATTCTAGGCTCCTAATTGGACCAATGCCACCTCAACCACCCTAAACTTTGTTTCATCGTAGGAAAAATGTAGAGTGGCAAATAAGTTACCATGCACTTTATGTTAACCCTCCCCCCTTTCGGTCGCCCACCTGGCTAATTTTTTTACCATCTTTCAAACCATGCAAGCCACGGCCATCAGATTTCTAATAACTTAATTTCTACGTATTACGCAACTTTTGAATTAAGGAATATAAATTTGGCATTATACTTTTGGTGTGAGATCCATTTTGAAATTTGAATGTTTGGAATAGTTTGGCTGATTTCGGTATATTCACTTCTTGTATAGTGCGGTATCAATTCTCGATGAAATAAGTTGAGATCTCATCAAAGTAGCCTTCCTATCAATATAAAGATATTTACAAATGCAAAGTTTTGAATTTGAAATTATCTTTTCATTATGCATGAATGTTTGAAATTTTAAATTCAAATGTCAAATATGATTTTTCTATTATTTTTACACTATTTAGTTCTGCATCTAATCAGCAACTATTGAAAATTTTCAGAATCTGTTGCTTTTAGCCTCAGTGAAACAGACGAAATAATGAGAAACCATTATTTACATTTGTAGGCCTATGAGACAGCTAGGCGCATTTCAGAAAATGAATTTTAGCGCTTTTTGAGTTGAAATGAAAGTTCAATGAATTATTTGACCTTTGACCTCATCCAATTACAATGGTGCAATCTCAGAACGATTAGTAATCATCACTTTATGAACCACCTCGACCAGATCTTTCGATTAATGTGTATGGTTTATTAGTTTTTGTTGTCATATTCTTTTTCAATTTGTGATCTTACTGAAATTTGTTAAAAATTGGCGTTTTTTGGCATATGACCTGCACCTCAGCCGAGGGATGACCTTCAAAATAAAATTACCATTCTCTGAATCCCCCTTCAATGCCCTTTCGATTGATGTACGGTTTGGAAAAATTGTTGCAATAGTTTGGGAGATCAGCAGGGGGGGGCGCGTTTGGGAAAGTATCCTTGAAGGGCGAGGGTTTAAGACTGTTGACTAGATGTCGACAGTGGGTGTCAGGATATCTTTCACGTCTCCCATATTATATCTTTTTGATTAACCCATCGAAATTTGTTATCAAAAAGAGCATTCTTTCCAGAACGATTTCTTCTCCTTATTCATAAATACGTATGTATATCCAAAATCTAACATTCCATCTCAAATGCTGAAACTGCTCCATAGTTGCCACTGCTGCGCTATTTTAGCGCACTGTGCTATTTCGATGTTTTCTGTGCTATTGTGCTCTTTTTGAGTGATACTGCGCTAATTTGATGCCGGAGCTAAAAAATGATAAAAGTGATATCTCTAACATGTATTATTGTACATGAGTTCTTCATTTCTTCATTTGATTGCGGGGTGCGTTCACTAATTTTCTAAGTTTCCAAATCTATTTCTAAAGTATTGTTGATTTAAGTGGCATGTGAGATTATTTTGTAGCAAAATGATGTAAATTTTAATTGTAAACAGATCAGTATTATTGTTTCTACTGAATTCGCCATATGTAGGCTACGTGAGAATGGATGGTTTTAATTCTTGGAATTCTTGACAGAGTGTAACAATATGACAAATTGAAAATTCTTATTTGATAACTATAATTTGATTTGTGTTATAACAAACTGAAAAGCATAATGACGATTCCTTGAAGTTTCTTCCTGGCGAATTTCCCTCCAAATATTTTCGATAAGCAAATCAATGAATATTGGTCTGCATTGGATGCATTTTTTGAAACATTCAAGGAGTCCCCGAGCTGCTATCAAGGAGGCATTTCAGCATTAGATTATAAGAGCCAATGTATAATTTTGAGAAGCATCTCTAATGTGAAATTACTCTCATCCACACTCTTCTCATGAATTTGATTTCATTGTGCAGCTGCGGTTTTCTGAACCCAGAGATCATCACGGAATCCCAAGATCAAGCTGAATTCCCAGGATTGTGTAAAAGAAATATAATCAACTATCCGAGGATCAGCTTATAGTCCGGCGATCAGAGCGAGTTTCTGCAGGGACCGAGGCCGGAACCGAGACTTCCACAGAGAGATGTGGCTATTACGAATCTACGCCTCTGCCGAGTTCTACCTGTTTCCTCTTCTTATCAGACACGATAAAAGAAAAACATGCAGATGCATCAATCCAATGCGAGGCAGATTGCAGTTGGGTGTAAATGAAATTTTCTATGTTTTCGCTTATCAAGCGAATAATGCTAAGTCTAGAGTTATTAAGTTTAACATAGAATGTCTTTAAGTCATTTCCCATGATGTGCATGCGTTGCAATCATGTTTCTGATCGACGATGTATGCGAGAAAGTGGTGTGATGTGGATTAGATTGCTCAAAATGCTTGTGTTTGCCGACATTAGGAGGCTTGCCAAATCTGAATATGTTAAGCTTCATAGACAGTGGTGCATGAACATGATAGAAAATGACCTGAAGACATTCCATGTCATGAATTATGACTCTGGGCTTAGTACTTTTCGTTTAATCAGAGAAAATACAGAACATTTCATTTTGACCAAAAACTGCTATGTGTTTTCCTCTGATCCTGTCCGACAAGAAGAGAAAGCATGCAGAACTCGGCAGACGCACGGACTCATGGTAGCCACAGCATTTTGTGAAAGTCTCATTTTCGGCCTCGTTCCCTGCAGAAGCTCGTGATGGCTACTGGACTATTTTCATTGGAGACAAGCTCGGAGGTATCTTTAAAATCTCAGTGTATGCCAGACAGCTCGATTTTACTGCCAAGTCAGGAAATTCTACGCAAAGTTGACGGAAAGACTTCTCTACTATCTTCCACCAGGCAATCGACTTCTCTGTGCGTGTGGCTTGTGTGGCTTAGAAGGGGAAGTTCTGCGATGGCCGCTTAGAAAGAGTTGTGTGGAAGAATGGCTTGTCAGAACTGCAGGATTGCCATACGTCCGGATTTTATCCGGACGTCCGGATTGTCCGGATTTTTTGACAGAATCTGCTGGAGTCCGGATTTTTTGTCAAAACCATCAAATTTCCGGATTTTTATCGAATCCATGCTAATGTTCGTCAGTTATTTCTTTACCCGTTTAAAATCATTCAACTACTTGCTTTGGACTAAAGCTGATTCATCCGTATCATTTTTGTAAACTGCTTTTTTCACAGACTACTGGGGTCCAATTTGGGTAATTTTATACATGCACTATGCTGTTGTCATAACAGTTTACTTCTTGGATTTGCACAAATATATTTTGACTTGTCAATGTGTTTGCAAATTGTATTGTATAGAAGAATTCATTCTGCCGTAACTTCATTACGGTTTTTGCATTCTACCGGTTTTTGACCTTACTTCATTTTGTGAATCGAGTTCTCACGCTGATGATGCGCTTCGAACCTATTTCGTCCACTATTTGCCCAAAAAAGGATTGGCAGATTTGCAAAGCATGATCGGTATGAGCGACTTCGCAGCGCATTTGCATCAAAGAAGACAGACATCTACCTCCTTTTTCTATCGGAAGCACTTCCCCTATTTCAAGAAATGCAATTATTTTTACAGAGAGACGATCCCATTGGGCCGGAGTATGTGTATAGAATCTGTGGTATGATGGCTTCTCTAGGCGGACGATTTTTGCTGCCTTCTGTCTGTGAAGACATCGTCGTGTCGAAGATTTCAACATCAAGCACGACCCCTGAAAATCACTCATCAGACGTTGACATTGGCCACCGAACCGAACGTTTATGTCTGAAAAATTTGCAGTCTGCCGAAATGACCCATTTCAAACTCGAAGCGAAGGCTTTTTATTTGGAGGCTTTCCACGCAACCATGAGCAATCTCAAACTTGATCAAAAAGAACACATGCGTTTGTGGCGAAAGTTGACATTGCTGTGTCCACAAAACCGCACGTTTCAGTCGGATAAGGACAAGACAACAAAATTGAAAAACTTGACGTTTCTTGCAGGTCTCATTCCCACAATAAAAGTTGATGACATGCAACCATTAATCGAGGAATGGAAACAGCTGGCAATCAACAATGATATTCAGCCACTCAAAGAAGAACGGCTAGATGCGTATTGGAGCAAGATATTCGAAAAGCACAAATATCCGCTGATCAAAGTTCTTGTGCAGGCATTGCTTTGTAGTCAGCCACACAATGCTGCTGAGGAAAGAGGATTTAGTGTAAATGCAGCTGTAGTCACAAAGGAGAGAAATGGTCTCCAACCTGAAACTCTGAACGGTATCCGGCGAGTGCGATCTCACTTGAAAAATATCGATGGATTACAACATTTTTCAGTAACTCAGTCCCTCATCGACTTAGCTCGAAGCTCATCCCGGCGATACTTCCAATCATATGAGCACGATAGTGCTAGTGATGATGAAGAATCATGAACGTAAATTTTTAGACTATTTAAAGAATTGTTTTTGCCAAAGAAGAATTTTTTATCGGATTGTTTTTATGGACAGATTTCAGTGAGCTAGATTGTTTATACTTGACGTGTTTTTATTGATAGTGATCATTTGTCTATCAGTGATGTATTATTATATAGACTTGTTTTCTGGTAACGCAATCACAGATGCAACGTTGTAATCTTTATAGATTTGTTGATTCATAAGCCAATCATAGGCGCACTAATGTATATTTTTATAGATTTGTTGATTCAATCATTTAACGAAATCATAGACGCGCTGATCAATTTTTATATAGCTTTGTACTGCCTATATTTTTTAAAAGGATTTGTGAAATATTCTCAAGGCTTTTGAGATTTATTGATGTATTTGTTAATTGAATATATTGCGGGTTCATAAAAGCTGCGATTTTTCATTCAAAATCACCTGTCATTTATGAATGACGAGGAAAAGAGATACGCATGATATTGATGACAATCTTATGCATAATGATTATTTCCCATTCACAGTTAAGTATAGAAGGCAATTAATGTTTATATTTACTCTGATGACATAACATTAGAGCGTCCGGATTTTTTTCTGGACGAGTTTGGCAACCCTGGAACTGTCATGTCACTCTACTATGGTGCGTCTCGTAAGAACATCTGTCTGAGATTGTGACAACTTCCCGGTCAATGTTGGCGTGCACCAGGGCGCTGTGCTGAGTCCCTTACTCTTTGCTATCGTCATCAAAACTTTTTCCAGTTCTGAAAGAAAATGTTTGCCCTACGAACTGTTGTATGCTGATTACCTTCTGCTTGTGGTTGCTACTGAGAGTGATCTTCAAGAAAAGATTACCGTCTTTGAAACGAGTCTGTCGGCGAAAGGTCTGAAGATGAACACAGGAATGAGCAAAGTGCTGGTAAGTGGAGTAAGTGATAGGATAGAAAGAAAATACCAAACAGCGAAATGGCCATGTGGGGTATGTGGTGCTGGAGTCGGAATTCGGTGTACTTCCTGTGCGAAGTGGGTGCATGCGAGATGCAGCAAAGTGAAGGGAAACCTGAGCAGTGCTACCAACTTCGTTTGCCGAGCATGCGTATTAGGGCCAAACATGGATGCTGAATCGACTGCGTAGTGTGTCGACATGGAAGGAGCTCGCCTTGAGTGTGTGAACAGTTTCTCCTATCTTGGGGACGTTCTCGATAGCTCTGGAAGTGTTGAGTCGGCAGTAGTGTCAAGAATAAGATGTGGATGGTGTAAATTCCATGAGCTGCAATCCTTCTTGACGTCCAAAGGGCCATCTTTAAGGGTCGTGTTTATGGAGCCTGTGTGCGACAAGCTATGCTTTATGGTTGTGAGTCATGACCGCTGCTTTCATCTCATGAGAAGATGCTTGAGCGTGTAGAGATGCGAATGCTAAGGTGGATGCGTGGTGTCGGACTATCGGATGACAGCATTAAGAAAGCAATGGGTCTTGAGAACATCAAAAACGTCGCGAGAAGGCAAAGGCTACGTTGGTTTGGCCACGTGGCAAGAAAGGATGAGACAGAGTGGATCAGAAAAGTCAAGTGGATGGAAGTAGATGATAAAAGAGGAGCAGGAAGACAAACAAGACCTGGAAGCAAGTGGTGAAAGATGACCTCAAACATGTTGGAGCCCAGGAAGCGGACGCCCGTCATCGACCAAAATAGAAGTCCATACTCAAGCAGCAAGCGTCTAACCCTGCATCTTCTGGAAGCAAAGCACTCAAAAAGGAATGAGTGAGTGAGTGAGAGAGGAGCGCTGATTATGTTTGCTGATTTCAGCTGTGTGGAAATGTATCCAATGTACATACCGTAAATAAAATACTATGAAGGATTTGTAGCACAGCGTATTGCCAAAACCAAATGAATAGAATATTATGATATCAAAAGTACGAAAATTGATATTGCAGATGTAGTAAACTTACTTATTATTTAACCGATGATTAACATTGATAGTATCAGAGATGCGAGTAGCAGACATGCATGTAGTTGTATTCGATATGCTTACACCGTCGCCATTCCCGTTCGTATAACCTATCGTCGCTCTCCACGATTATCTATCAACTCAGCTGATTACCAAGAATTATCGTGGCGCGCAAGACACGAATGCAACATTCGAAAACCATATAATGACCCACAAAAAGTGTTGATCAATATCAAACACCATGCAAAAAAGAAATGCAGAACACGAGTGATCCGTCACCCTTCGATAGTTCTCACCAACGCCCGCTCAATAAGGAACAAATTCTACGAATTTTCCGTGCGACTTCGTACCATCAAACCTGGAATAGCAGTTATTTGTGAAACGTGGCTTGACGATTCTACCGACACATCCTGACTCAACATTCCTAATTATCAGCAAATTCGAAAGGATTGAGGAAGCCCTGGTGGAGGCATACTGGCATGCTGTGCAGACAATCACGACATATGTAACTGTGAATGCATCCCGGCAATCAGTGCATCTCACAAAACGCTGAAATCCTTGACTTTCGTGACTTTCATTATTGATTTCGGCTCCTATTGATTCCATTATTGATCCAAGATTTCGGCTCCTTGCCTCCAACCTATACCACATGGGCGAGAACTTTTTCATAAGTTCATCAGTGTTGCTAGTCCTGCGTAATTTTGCGCAGCTGTGCAATTTTTACGGTGCCTGTGCAATTGCGCAATAAAAGTGATTTCACGCCCCTTCCTGTGCAATTTTTTGCACTCCTCTCTGCTCAATAAACTTATTGAATTAGAATTGTTTATTCAATAACTTGTTCGTTGGAAAAACCGGAATAGATTGTCCAATTAATCTCTCTGAACAGTATTTTTCGCGGAAGACCATCTATTGTCAGAGGATATAAAGTCGCAACAAATTTCTGTTAACCTATAACTGATTTCCCTGTTGAAAGGAACCCATGTAGAAATGTGTGAAGTTAGATGTACGGAAAAAGCTGCAGTGGAAGAAATAATAAAAAAGAATACAGCCGAATAAAGATAGCGAGCTGAAATGTGGTTAGCGAAGGAGACTAATTTTCTTAACGACATTCAGTACAATTTCCTTTTCTGTATCTTTAATAAAGACTAAGCTGAAATATTGGAGATATGCAACTACACGGTCCTAAAAAATTGTTTTTATTGGTCTTAGAGGAAAAGATTATTCGCGATCTTCAAGCGCTTTTGTCAAAGGAAGAGGAGCTTTTTACCGAGAAAAATGCCCAGGATACAAGAAGAGAGCGAGCTGAAGAACACATAAAACAAGCTTAAGACTATATCGGAGTATTCCGTGGCAATATGCTCGGTAGATGAGGAACTTGACAAATTTCGCGGTCAAAAACAAAAAGACAAAGAATCGCGTACAATGTGGTAAAGCGAACACTTAAGTGCAACATCGATGACTTAAGTGATTCTTAAAAGACCAATAACTGAATGAAGTTATTCAGATGTAAATCAGGTCCTAGTTTAGAGTGTAATCATTGACATCAGAATAAAATAATGCAATCCTAGATGGTAAAAATTCTAAAGACTGGTCATTAACTCAGACAGAAATGGCACATTGGAAATTTTTAGTGGTCTTAGAAATTTTTGGCAGTCTTTCGAATTTTTACCATCTAATATTCGTTTAGTGCCATTTCTACTGACTGAGTTAATGTGACAGTCACTAATTTCTTCATTTATAGTTACAATGGCAGCGGAGATGCAATATTCAATTTAAGTTTCGGCTACTTTCAGAACACAAGTAGAAATTCATGGGTGTGTTCCAGCATACAGTTGTTTTTTCTGTTTATGCACGGTAATACTGCACACCTTACCTTTTCGACCGGAATTTTTCCGACCTGGATTCGAGCACAAGTAGGCTAGAAAGCTGGCAAGGTTTCCACCGCTGCGCGGATGAGGGGTTTGAGCTGTGCGTGCGCGGTATCTGCGCAGATATTCCAGTCTTTTTTTAGTCTCAGAAAAATATTCTTTTATTTGGGGTCATAAATTTAGAAGAGATATGTTTTTTTGAAGTTCCGGTAGCTCATTTCTTGTAAATATACAATTAAACATTTTTTGTACTAGAACTAATACTTTGACTTTATTTAACATGATTCAATTAGTAGGCTATAAATATGTAGGCAAGCCTCTTGCTGGAAGTGACTTTGGTTTTATGTCCAAATTTCTAACTAATATTTGTGAGTTATATCAATTGGGGTGCTTTCATTTACTTATTATTTTAACAATACTAACTTAGTATTTTTTTTACTAAATTTCACCCCTAGCACAGCCATGAGCCATGAACGAAGCTAGGGGTTACTCAATGAAAAGTAACAAATTGTATTATTTTAAATAAATAAAATGAAAAAGACAGATCTTCTAATCTGATTAAGCTGTCCCCATCAGAAACCTGTTCGCACGCCTCTTGAAAGTATCAAGATTGTATTGGTCAGGGAAAGTGGTCTGAGGAAGCTGATTCCAAAGCTGTGCCGTGCGAACAAAAAAGCTTTTCGAGCGACTCACAGTACGTGCGCGTTCTAAGCTGACATGATAGCATGTGAGCGCATTAGCTCTGCGTGTGCTTCTGGGGAAGATCTTAGGTTTGGGTACGCACTCATTTACTTCAAAGCTGCTTCTACCGAAGTAGTACCTGTAGAAGAGACTGAGTGAAGCAACATCCCGTCTGACGGAGAGCAGCTGCAACTTGCTAGCAAGTTTTTCACCCATGAGATTTTTGACACGTTTCTCAACCCGTTCAAGGAGGTTAAGATGCGTTTGTGGGGCGCCTGCCCACAGATGACAACAATACTCCATCAGAGGACGAATAGTGGACTTGTAAAGATAGCAGACAGTCTGTGGTGGAAGATAGCTGCTGGTACGATAGAGACTACCAATGCGTTGAGCTGCCTGCTTGCTAATGGATTGAATGTACGGTTTCCATGACAAGTCTTTCGTAACCGCCAATCCAAGGAAGGAGATGGAATCTTGTTCTCTGATCCTATTATCTGACATCTTAATGCTATGATGATCAGCATGTGCAAGTGAGTGCAGAATACTGTGAGTTTTTGAAGGATTGAAAGAAATGAGCCATTAGGCGCCCTTTTCAGAGACCCTGCGTAAGTCTTCATTAAGAACGTCGCATAACCGCTGATGTTGGTGAGTGTTCTTAGCTAGTCGCTCATTGGAATTGAAGAGTGTCGTGTCATCTACATACATCACCAATTTATTCACTAGGCAGTCTGGGAGGTCTTTGATGCACAGCAGAAAAAGAGTTGGTCCCACAGCTGACCCTTGAGGAGCTCCTACATTGACAACTTGATGGAAGACTTTTGGCCGTCTAAGACGACAGGTATCTGCCGGTCACTAAAGAAAGAAGTTCGTGGAGTTGATCAGTAACTCCATCGGACTTAAGCTTCCTAAGGAGTCCATGATGCCAGACTTTATCGAATGCCTGGGAAATATCCAGGGCAACTGATTTCGTCTCACCTTGTGTGTCAAGGACACGACTCACATGTTCCGTGACATATGAAAGAAGATCTGCAGTTGATCGAGAGTGCCTGAAGCCATACTGTTCTTCTGATATAAGGTTCTGAGTTTCAAGGAAGTTAACAATGTGTTGGTTAATCACTGCTTCAAAAATCTTGCCAGCAATTGGAAGCAGGCTGATAGGACGATAACTAGATGGAAGAGATGAATCAGAACCTTATCTTTGAGACTGGAACCACGGAAGCTACTTTCTAACGAGAGGGAAACTCACCGGTGGATACACATCTACTGAACAGTTTAGATAAAAGTGGAGAAAGCTGTGGTGAGAGATGCTTGAAGACCGAAACCGGGATGCCATCTGGTCCACTAGACTTAGAGCTATCGAGACCTGCGATTGTCTTTTTGACGCTTGGGACTGTGACTGAAGGAAGACTAACTGTCTCATCAGTGCGCGTGGGAATTGGAGGTGGAATTCTACCTAATGACGAATTCTTCGCAAACTCCTTGCAAAGAAGCTCGGCTTTGTCTGCTGAGGTTGTCGCCATAGAAGTACTGACTTCGGCATGACGGAGTGATGGGGTGGAGGATTTGTTCCTATTGGTGACACTGTTGTAAATCCTCCAGAAGTCCTTAGAGCCAAGCTTTTGGGTAGCAATGGATTTCCGTACATACAAAGCGTAACGGCTTTTGGCCTGATGTATGGTTTCCTTGCAATGTCTACGTGCGGCTTTGTACAATTCAAGATTGCCAGCGCTACTGTCACGCTTATACTCGTACTTATGGGAAAAGTGTTCACCCTGGCAAGTTGCAGCTGCACATTCTGGTGTAAACCAAGGTTGTGAGTGGGGCTTCATTTGGAAAGCACGGTGAGGAATGTAGGCCAACATACCTATCTGAAGTCACTCTGTCAGTTCTTGGGCCGACTTGTGGACGTTCTCGCTCAGAATCAAATTCTCAGCTTGAACTTGACTAAGAAAAGTGCGGAAGCCACACCAGTCTGCTTTGGAGAATTGATAAACTGTTCTATGGAAGGGTGCAGACGGTGTGGAGCAAATTTGTTTGCCAGAAACTGTGATAACACAGTGATCAGACGTGCCGAGGGGAGAAGTAACCTTGTGTGAAAAACAAGTTGGATTTGAGGTGAGAAACAGGTCAATGAGATATCCAGCATCCCCAGATCGGTCAGGCACTCTGGTAGGACAAGTGACAATTTGACTAAGGTTGTGAGAGACAGCGAAATCCTGGGCTGCCTGATCGGAGAGATCGGTGGTGCGTGAGTGCACAAGCCAGTCAACATTGTGCACGTTGAAGTCACCAAAAACGGCAACTTCAGCGCTGGGATACTCTTGTAGAAGATAATCGATCTTGTCAGAAAGAACATTGAAAATATCCGCATTAGTTGATGGAGAGCGGTATAGGAAAAATAAAAGAAGAGTGGTCTTCTGTAGGCAAGATACTCATGCCTTGGATCCTCTGAGTTACGAAGCCTTCTCAAGGGAAGGCTTGTCTTGGCATAGACTCCAAGACCATGACAAGGTGCTTTATCCATCCGGTGAAATATGTATCCATCAGGAGTAACGTCGCTTGATGACACACTGGGATCTAACCTGGTTTCCGACAGGGCTAGAAGATCTGGTGACTTACCTTGCAGGAAGATGTTGATGTCGTCGTAATTGGACCTCAGTCCTCTTACGTTGCTGAAGCTGATCCTGAGAGGGGTTTTGAGCTTGACGGCGCGGAGCCTGTTATCGATGTGGTTGATCTAAAATGGTTTTTCGTATCAATGAACTCAAAAGAAGCAAATAGGTCGATATATTTCTAAATTGGCTCACGTTCGCGGAAGTCATGGTACTAACCAATTTCGTTTCAGGCCCGAAGTCTTTTCATTTTTGGAAGATAGAATTCGAATAGCGCAAAAATCCTTGTCAGTGCATCCAAGGCGTGCAATCCTTCATTGACTTAAAATTTTTTGTATATAATTTATATGATTATTATTTCTATAACATTGCTTCTGGCAGATTTGATATTTAATGTACAGTTTGATCAGTGTATTAAAAACCAAATCTTAGCAAAGAAATAAAAATTGGAAATGTCATTAAAATTGCTCACAATTATACGATATATTTTAGCACGGTCAAGAATGCTGGATATTAATAAAACCTATACCAGGCTAGAACCAAGTTTCCAGTAACAGAAACTTTCCTTTCGTAGACATTTTTCATGAAACAAATTTCCAATCCACTGATTAGAGATGCATGTAGTTTCCAGGAACGAGAAATGTGTTCCCAAAAGTTAGTGATCAGCTAGGGCGGTTTTTTATTGACCTAAAAAATTACTAATTTTGACTTTATTTTCAAGTAAATTTTTACGTAAAATTTTGACTTAAATGTAAAATTTTTACCCAATCTTTTTACCTAATTCAGTTTTGTTTAACCAAAGAAAACATCATTTCAGACTCACAAGAAAATGTTACTTGTTTTAATTAAAGAAACACATTTTATTATTGATCCCACAAATACAAAGTTTTTCACGAAAAGAAGGAATGCCTCTTAAATAACGAGTTAATTGTTACTGGCGTTGTAATTCATTATTGCATAGTATTTAATGTTTTGGGGAGAAAAGTTTCTGTTAAAACGCAGGAGATTTTTCAACTGGGAAAAGCTTCGTTCGATCGCAGCTGTGGTTGATTGTGCTCACAACAGAAGATTGTATTCAGTTGGTGAAATATCGTCACGTGCCAAGTTAACAATCTCCATGATATCATTCTTAGATAAACGCAAGTTTATATATGATTTGATTTCACAGGGATCAATTCCGAAATCCAGACTGTTTACGTCCTGTATTACCTGACGAATGTTGTAGTTAGTTCCTTCGCATCGCTCCATTAGCTGATGCAGAGGTCTACACGTTGCCACATCCACGAGTTGGTCAACAATTACTGTGCTGGAAACTGCAGATTTTGCACGACTTACAAGTAATCCATCATCCTCGAAACCCAACATAATTTGTTTGACGTCGGAAAAGTGGTCTGCATACCAAAAAGCCGCGTTTAACCATGTTCCCCACCTGGTTACGACCGGCTTTGGTGGACTTCCAATCGATGCAAAAAGAAGACGACGATCACCATTTTTAACAGTGGCAGCCTTGATTGTGGAAATCAAACTGTCGAGAGCCTCATACTTCGACTTCACAAGCAATGCACAGTTGTGCAACACGTTGCATGAAATAATGATGTTTAGATATAACATAGACTTCAAAGTTTTGCCCACAAGAGTCATATAACGAGCTGCATCATATAGCAGTAGAAGGAAATTATTGCGATGAACATTTAAATCTTTAGCAACATCATCAATAGCATGATGTTTCCTTCTAGCTGTCTACAAGCATATAGATAAGTAACTTCAGGCTTTCTAGAATTCCGACAAGAACGTTCATAAACTTCCGACCAGAAATTTCCGTTTCGTCCACCACTATAAATATTTTTTCTCCATTCACATATCAAAACAATTTCTGTTGTTCGAACTGAAAGAGTTGTGGCACATGATGACTCAGATGGGCTGTTGTTACATGCTTAGCCAGATCAGGTTTGAAGTTCAAGAAGGTCTGACTTTCATGCTTTGATGAGGTGGGTACTGATGATGAAGAGGTAATTCTTTGTAACTTCGTCGCATGTTTGGCACTTTTACGATGACTGTCAATCATAAACTGTTTCGACTATTTCACCGGGCATTCACAAAGCACACAGAAAAGTTCATTCCTTGGTGTTACTTTAAATTCTTGAGGATATTGGCAAGTAATTCTTTTGCACTTGGATGCATCACTTTCAGCTGTCTTGGGCATTTCGAACAATCGAAGATAAGCAGTGTCAGTTAACAAAAAGATGTAGTTATGTGTGTTGAAATCCTTGCGAGAATATTTGGTGTCCCAATAGCTTAGCTTTTTGTTTTGATTGAAAAGAGTTCGGGAAACCCAGATCTAAAAATAGCGCTTAGGAAGGCCAGGTGTCTAAAAATAGCGCCTGGGAAGACCAGATTCCTGAAAAATTTACTGTCTTATTTAAACTTTTTGACCTTATTTTTACTCTATTGACTATATTGACTTCATTTGTTTATTTTGACCGTATTTTTACTTTATTGACTTTTTGACTTTATTGACCGCCCTAGTGATCACGAATACTATTTCCTAGTGTATCATAGGCTTGAGTTTGGACCTTCATTTATGCTACCCTGCATCGATACAGTGCCTGCGCGGATAGGGTCAAGTTCAAATGCAAAATTTTAATTTTGCGGCATGGACTTTTCCCATTTTTACAGATTTATGGTCTTCAATGAAAATACTTAGTCTGCAATTTTGTTTATTTCTCAGAATATATTTCTTGCACTAAAGAATGAAGAGGAAGTGCTGCTAGAGTGAAGCTGCAAAAATGCGCTAACTTAAAAAACATTTGATTAAAATACGAGTTAAATGAACTAAAAGCTTTGTAATTTTCAAGGAATGAAGAACTCAGTTTGTTTGGATTTTAGTGTCTCTACGAAAGAAGATTCTGTAGCATTTGATTTCTATAAAAAAACCAGCCAAAAAGAATCTTTTCATCAACTTTAACTTAAATATTCCATCTTCGACTACATTGGCCACTAGAAGACACGAGAGAAAACGCATCAATGAGCGCTGCTCAAGATCTTCTCAACATAATCTCGATTAGTGCTCAAGCTGAACGACTATCCTGATGAATTTATTTCATTATCAAAGAAAAATGAAAGACGACAATGTAGACAAAGCATTAGCAAAGATAAAAGAGAACGATGCTATTTAAAAATACCATTCATTTCTGATAAAGTGAACCAAAGCATCAAAATAAGATTTCAAAAAGAGAATTTAG
The DNA here is from genome assembly GCA_907163375.1 of Prostheceraeus crozeri. Lineage (NCBI taxonomy): Eukaryota > Metazoa > Platyhelminthes > Polycladida > Euryleptidae > Prostheceraeus > Prostheceraeus crozeri. Next base: position 38,632 of record CAJQUW010010363.1, read on the forward strand.
ATGTAGGACTATCTCAAAAATCAAAAACACCGAGAAATGCTTTAAAAACACAGCAAGACTCTGAACCAACAATATGAATTACGTGATTGTCGAATCAAAAACAACAAAATCTGTCTGAAAAAGAATATACTCGTAATTTACAAATTAACTTGTACCATCTGCCGGGACTGCTACATAGAAAGTACAGTACGGCCCTTACATGTACGGGTAAAAGAACACATGACACAAGCCGCTTCTTCAGTATGCAAAAAACAGTACAATGCGAACAAATGTAAAACAGTGCAATGTGAACGAGATCAAAACCAATATTATAGCATTAGATATAGAAACTTTGATGACACGAAAATTCCAACCAAAAATTAACACCAGAGAAGAGAGAACAGTATTAGCAGTTCTTGTTCATATAATTGATTTTCCTTTAATATGTCATTTATATGAGCAGTTACTTCATCTACTTCTATTTCTACTCTGCGAAGCCTATTTCTGCTTCTGCTTTTGCATAATATGATTAGCATAGATTGTTATTTATAATTTGAAAATTATAGGCACTACCAGGCAACTCTATTTATCTGCGCTGCGCTTGACTGTTCAAGCAAAGCGCCGATAACTATGGTTCCTTGGCACTATGAACTCCATTCTTCCTCTGTCGCGGTCTGTGTATAGACGAAAATTTTGGAATACAATTTTAAGATCAACAGCATCGGCTATTTTTAAATTCGTACTGAAAAACAAAGGCGATGAAAGTAATACAAACATGGCCTAGAAAATACAATGTCTTTAAAATTGATATAAATTTTGAAGCAGAAACATGGATGATATCAATGATGTAGGAATAGATGTGTATTTTTTGTGCTGCGCAATTTTTTTCTGGCTGCTCAAAAAAATGAAATTTCGGTCTGTCAATACTGAAGTTCACTCTGTGGTCTTCATTTCAATCTTCTTACTGCTATTTTTTTGAAATTTTTCTTTCGACTAACTTCGAGCTCTAGAGGGTATTCAATTGCTGGCACGTCCTTTCAGATACGAATGGATATAGATCATCAAACGAAAGTTCTTGAGAAATTCCGTCGCGGTGACAGCAATTTGCTAATAGCTACGAAAGTGGTAGAGGAAGGAATGGATGTACGGGCTTGTAATCTTGTCATAAAGTTCACCGAACCTGAAGATTATCGCTCCTATGTTCAATCAAAAGGGAGAGCACGAATGGGAGAGTCTGTGTTTTATGTCATTGGTCCATTGAAGTGTGAAGGTCGACTGAAGACTAAACTAAATCAATTTGACAGGTTCGTGATGCACAGTTTTCGGTATTATGATTTCTATTCTCTACCGTTTTTGCTAAACTTTAGCTGTTTCTTACAAGTATAACAGTAGGTACAAGTATGCGACATCGACGTGAACATGTGGTTGCATAACAACATTAGACGGCTTAATGCGTTCAATCATCGCCATTACTTCTTTACAGTTTTTCTCTGTCTGCGTCTTAAACTTCATCGTGCTTATCTCTATTTCAGCATTACAAACGAACTTGACCATATTCTACTTAGTCGAGCTGTGGATAAAGATTTATACGAAAACTTTGAGTTTAATAACAATTCATCAGAACATGACTTTCGTCCTCACGGTCTCCGAGGCCCAAGAGTGACCCTCAATTCAGCCATGAGTCTCTTAAATAGGTAAGTGCTTAGAACCATCGAAATGAGAATTATTTGTACAATATGCATGTTTAGCTGCATTACGTTGAGATGTCATTGTAGCAGCGTGTTAAATTTTACTATTATTTCATTTGAAGTGGCTGTTTAAATGTATATTTTTACATTACTCCAAAGCCATTGACTTTTTAAGTGGATAATTTCTGAAGTAATATCTTGTCCTTTATTGATCAAGTGGAATGCGTGTATTTGATTAATTCTTCCCCTTTATCTGTATTTAATGAGATGATGCTATACCCGCACGAAAATAAATGGGTATGTTTCATACTATGTTTTCATGCTTATTCAGCATACGTATGAAGTTTTCATACCATATCGTGCGTATGAAACGATATGCAAAATTCATACGTATGTTGATGGGATGAAACTCGCATACCATATCGTACGTAGGAAACGATATGCAAAATTCATACGTATGTTGATGGGATGAAACTCGCATACCATATCGTACGTAGGAAACGATATGCAAAATTCATACGTATGTTGATGGGATGAAACTCGCATACCATATCGTACGTAGGAAACGATATGCAAAATTCATACGTATGTTGATGGGATGAAACTCGCATACCATATCGTACGTATGAAACGATATGCAAAATTCATACGTATGTTGATGGGATGAATCTCGCATACCAAATTATGCGTATGAAGCGATATGCAAAATTCATACCTATTCATGCGTCTGTTCAGTATGCATTTAAACACTTTTCAATGTTTCTTTAACATGCGCTGCGTGTTTCAACTGAAGAACCTGAGCAGGTAAGCGTCCAGTGTGAATGTTGACATGTTAAATGTTAAGGCAGAGAATTGCCTTTGCTATTTGCAGAACCTTGATTGTACTGAAGCAGGAGATGATGATACTAGATTTCCATTTTAGCAACAAAATCAGTGGAATTGGGCATATTACACGCAAACAAGACAATTCAGTTACTGTGCAGTTACAATGCAATTAAAATACAGTTAGGCCTACTGTATTGTCTTTTATGCGTTTACATTCACAATTGGTCTCAAAGTCACATACTTCCGGAATCTCTTCAGCGAGATGTCTACAAAGGATATCGACTCATGGCCCTGGACTGCACCTCTGCTTCAGTGCATTATCACATGGTCTCTGTATGTTATTCGTACGTTCGTTCGATTGAGTTTTGATTTTTATCAGTGTCATTCGTTCGAATGCACTGATGATAATGAAACAGGAGGAAGCAGCTAGTTTTCCATGCAACGGAGAAGGTGCTCCTCGACGCGCGTGAAGGGGCGGTCGTTCCATGCAACGGAGAAGGTGCTCCTCGACACGCGTGAAGGGGCGGTCGCTCCATGCAACGGAGAAGGTGCTCCTCGACACGCGTGAAGGGGCGGTCGCTCCATGCAACGGAGAAGGTGCTCCTCGACACGCGTGAAGGGGCGGTCGCTCCATGCAACGGAGAAGGTGCTCCTCGACACGCGTGAAGGGGCGGTCGCTCCATGCAACGGATTAAGAGGTGCTCCTCGACTCGGGTGGGCAATTCATTAAAGCGTGATCATTACGATAGTTCGCTGTGAATTAAATTTGTGAACTATTCACTTAATCCACTGACAACGAGAAGACACTAATGTATACATGGAAATGATTGAAGATTTATTTCCAAAGGACCAGACGTATGGTATTTAGCATGTATTGTTCTATTGATAGATTCAATTTTGTAATTCATAGGTAATTTTTGTAATTTCATATTTATGTAATCTGTATAAGCAAATTCTGTCGATGAATATATGATCGGATTTTATGTACAGGTATTGTTTTTTATTTTCACATGTATCATACCGTATACAACCGTACATGACGCACGTGTGTTATGAATGCTGCTCTATTCACAATCATCTTAAGATTCAGGAGATTTTTGAAGATAACCCTATTTTTATTTCTTTGTAATTCTTCTAATTTCACTAGATTACTAGTTTTCAGCTCTAAATTTCTATTTACTCGTTCGTTTTCCGTATTTTCATTGATATTTGATCCCAAATGGTTAGAGATTTTAGCGTGTTCTAATGTACTACTCATACTACAGTACAATCGCTGTCATTGGCCTCAGAAAGTAGCCGATGGCGAAGTGGGACGAAATCATTGAGGAGTGAAGTCGAAGAACTAAAGAAGGAAATGGATGAAAGCAGAGCATTGTGTCCTCGAACATTGAAGTTGATAAAATCATATTCATTGAAATCATAACACAAACATTGAAATTAGAGCTTTATAGATGTCACTTGCCATGTAGCTCAGGATGGCATTCATAAAGATGCCAGACAGGAGGCAATGATAAGCTCATTCAGCCGAGAAGAGGAGAACACATCAGCAAGAAAAAATCAAGTTCAAGTGGCGTCTACAGGTTAGTAATTTCCAGTTAGTTTAAACAAAAAATATTTTTCTTAGTTGATGTTGATCTCCTTTCAGCTGAATGCAAAAGCTGTAAAGTTCTTCACGAGAAGAATCAGCTGCTGAAAGAAAAAATCACGATTTTGGAAGAGCGGAATTCTAATCAAGCAGACAACATTCGGCAATTGTCAGGTACTTGTTCCCGCATTTTTCATATATATACTTCCAGGCCTCACAGACCTCCTATTTTTCCTATTATTCCTACTTTTTGAAGATTTGTCCTATTTTTTCGGTTAGGGTCTCCTATTTTCTGGTTTTGTCCTATTTTTCCTATTTTTCGGAATTTGCTGTACTTCATCAGTGCCTGAGAGACAAATTCGTACATTGGGACATTGACGAAGCCCATAAAGTTGGCCAATATCAGGTGCCTATAAATATCTACAGTGCACATTTTTGATAACGTAGCCTCTACACTGGAACTTATTCTATTATTTTCCACTTTATTCTATCTGGATTTTTTGATAGTTGAATTTACGCCATTTTTTCCTCGTGTTTTTTTATAGTGTGAATATTTTTCTATAGTGCCCTAAGAAATCAAATAAGCGTCAATGGAACAATAGTTTTCTAAGGCTCATAAGGTATATTCAATGACGTTGATGACGTCGACAAATATTCGCTGATTTAAGTTAGTGCTTTGTTAAATCGTATAGAGACTTTTCTTCTCCATAGCATAAATGCTACTTGAGTATGTTTCCATCTTCGATTGAAGAAATCAAAATTCGGCTGCCATTAATCGCATCCCATTAATTAAAAAAACTCATGACACCACTTGTTTGGAATTTGTTGAAATCTCAGTATTTTTTAATTTGGAGAGAGCTGAAAACCGCAAGAAAATAAACAAAAAAAATAAGAATTGGTCGAAAAACATGTTCATTGTCCTCTTTTTGACCCATTTTACACTACTAAATTTAACCTCCTATTTTTGCATGCTTAGTTGCTGTGAGGCCTGTACTTCGAATTGATAATCATTAAATATGCCAAACGTGTAATTGATTGACAATAAAAATTCATGCATGCCCTGAACTTCTTTCCTCCTCATGAAGAGACGCGTATATTAAAAGCATGAAAATTAACTTTTTCATCGATTTCTTTATAAATATATTGAAATCATACAGGAAATGCGTGTGAATACAAAAATGCTTGAAAATATTGCCGAAATTATCGACTCCATTTCTTAGATAGATTGCTTATATGCCACAACGCCCGCAATTCAGACATTCATGCAGTTGACTCTAGAGCATTTTTCTTGTTGTGTAGACATCGGCATGATCTTCGACCGCCTATCGGCCGTGACCCAGCGCCTGGAGGCCATGCAGTCGACACCATCGCCTGCGGTTCAGGAGTGCACCTACAACGGCGTGACCTTCTCCAGAAGATGCATCGACAGCGTGGACATGTTGCCAAAGGTTGCTGCCTCGGCATCCCGGGCAATCAGAAGAGGGATAAACGAGGCGTTCACTGTGGCAGAGCTGAAAACTCAAACCCCGAAAGGTTTTGATGGAAAGCCTGCAATGGACAGGAAGAGAATGCTCGCAGTAGAATGTAAGTGGCTTATACGTAACTGAGTCCTCCAGTATATATCATTTGTTTGCTTGGACTTGAAAACATGTCTGTAGTTAATTCTAGTAAGATGCGTATAAATAGATACTGATTTTGTCTTTTTGACATAATGCATGTATATCTGTACACCACGATTTCAATTAATGGGGCTTTATGAAATAAACGTTATTATTATTGTTTATATGATTATTATGTATACACGTGTAGTCAAGCACGTATGCATAGAGATAGAATTATATATTTTGAGAATATTTGATTAATTTTTTATATAGGCCTTCCATGTGTACATGCATTAATTATAGCATATTAATATTATGCATGCCATTTTTTTACTTTCCAGCGATGGCGACGAAGATCTTAGGTGTTGAAGTGACAGGGACAAAGGTCAATGAAGTAGTCAGAAAGATGAATCAAGAGGCGAAGCGACGGAAGGGAGGGCAAAGTGGAGACAATGTGGATAGTGTTGAAGAAAACGAAGAAGATGACGAAGAATGTGAAAATAACGAAGATTTGGAAGAACTTTGAATAGACTAAACAGATTTGTAATCCATTTTTTAACCCAATAATGACAGATGAAAAGCGCACAATTTGGTGCCGCAAGGACTTGATTTTCTCAATCATCACAAAAGTAATTAGTAATAGAGTCTTTTGCAGAATATAATGTTCTCCTGCCTTTTCCGAGTTTTATGAGTGTTGCATCCAAAGACAAATTGAGCTTTTCTGGACAACTTCAGTCCAATCTAAGTTGTACTTTAAGCTGTGCGCTTCATGAATCAATTTCATTTGTAATGCAATTTCCAAAATGCATGCGTCCAAATAATGGGTTTCTAAACGTGGGATCTACGCGTATGCATTAGCAAAAGCACGTGTATGTTAGCTGTTCATAGCACTAACATGAAAAACTATGTTAAATGCATACCCTGGCATACGTATGAAAGGGTATGTCAAGTGCATATGCGAACATAAGTACTTCCAGGCCTGATTTCGCACGTGCAAAAGTACGTATGATTAGCCGTTCCTGCATACGTATGCTAAAAGCATACCCTTGCACACGTATGAAAGGGTATGCAAAGTGCATATGCGAACATACGTATTAATACGGCCTGATTTCGCACGGTGTATGCAAAGGTATGCATTTCACATACATATTCATTCGTATGAAAAGCGTTACATTTCACACGTATGAACATACCATGTTTCATACCCCTTTTCGCATACCTTTGCATACGTATGATAAAGGGTATGAATCATACGTAAGAACACACCCATTTATTTTCGTGCGGAATAACTTAAAAGGAAAGTGTGCATTCTAGACTTAATTATAAGCATAAGGATCTTCTTGGAAGCGCCTCGGACTTAGCCGTTCGCAGCAGAGCAGTCTACCCTAGTAGCAGAATCCTGAAAAGGTATGGCCCTAAATAACTAGAACAGCGTGAAATCACTAAAACTCGATAAGAGATGCTCTATCTAAATAATTTGAAAGGATTGGTGTGTATAAAATGCCACTAAATCGATGAGTAATATTGAAAATGTGCAAGAAAAATGGAGGTAAAAAAAGAATCACAATGATTACTACTAAACTAATAGAACTGCACGAGCATTCCTAAACTGCATGTAATATTATTGATCTATCGCTGCACACTACAACGTTAAGATCACCCACTTCTTACTATTGAATCTATTTGTTATCCATGTTTCACATCAAAATCCATATTGAGTGGAATTCAATATTTCTTCATTTGCTCTTCGTTGATCGCTTGATTGATTCATTCATTTAATCATTCTTCTAGTTTTTTTTTGAAGTTGATTTCGTTGATTGACGTTGATTTCATCACTCGTCTAGTTTCAAATTTGTCCGAAATGGGAACAAAAGTTATAAATTCTCTCGATAAATATTTATTGGCCAAAGAAACAGTAAATTACGTTAAAATATGAAATGGCCTTCGGCGTCCAGCGCCTTCTCTCGGTCGATTCACAATGGTGTCACAATGGTTTCGATTAGTCGACTACTCGTCTAGTTGTATTTCGACCCCTAGCCTTTGTGTTAAATAGGAATACACTGGCTGTCGATCTAAATAGAAATACTGATGGCTTGAGTCTTTCCGCGCCTATGGCACCATGTTTTTACTTCAATCACAAGCTGCTATTATTGCATGTAATCAACAATGCGTCGGGAGATCATTTTACAGTCAAAGGATAGAGTTTAATAAAAGCGTCTCTAAGCTTTTTTGCAGAAAAATACTTGAGTTAAAAATGCAAGTGACTTTATAGTACTGACGGTGTGCTGCGAAGTCCTTTATATTATTAGCTTAAATAATTTTCGGCAAAAAGCTTGAGGAATTTTCGTGTGAATTAACCTTCTTCATTATAGAAGTTAAGGATCTTAACTCCACCGTGTAGTTTAAACCCCTCATGGTATTGAAATTAGTAAAATCGAAGGAAAGTCTGCACATATCGTGGAAAAGGACATGAAAAGAAGAAAATCTAAGTCGAACCCGACTGCAGCAGAGGAATATCTTATATGGTAACGCAGTATTTCGTAGGTCTACAGTCTCGGTCCATTGTTGCTTACTGGGTTAGGTTCAAATTAGGGCTGTGCGCTCACCACACCTGCTGAAAATTTCTAAAAGATTCGCTACAATTTGCTTCGCATTCTAGATTGTCGTGTTATTGTTAGCTAAAATTTAAGATCTTGAAGATAGGGTCTCTATCTTTCATAATAGAATTTCATATTTTCTAAAATTTCTAAACCCGTATGTCTTTATGATAGTTACATTGAATTGAAGTCTCTGATGGAATTCTTTAAAGCTGGAATCATAAATTATGCGTCACAGAAAATGGCAAAAAATACAGTGACTAAATTGCTTAGTCAGTGGCGAACTTTTAAGCCGGTCGGGTTTTTAATTGATTCTTTTTAAAATCACAGTAAATGTAGAGAGATTCGATGCAATGTCGCAATTATCTAAAATTTATTACTTTGCAAGAAGGTCAACATCTCGACATTACTCGGCTTCAAGCAGTCTCTTTGCCATGCAGTAATGCTACCGCCTATCGGATGCCAAAAAATCTTCCGGACGGATCGTTGGCCGCTGGAATGCTAAATAGCCTAAATCGTAATAAAAGGACTAACACCAAAGTACACACGCAGTATTTACTGAGTTTCCGAAATTCTAGCGGCGCGTTAATTGAGATTTAAATGACCTAGAAAGGTCTATCATGAACTTGGATTATCTGATTTTTGTTACGTTTTCCTCATTTTTCTCAACATCAGGAAACGCATCGGTTATTTTGTGATCATATCGTAATTATTTAGTTGTTTTATAGTCATGATTTTCAAGAACCTTCATCGTCACGATCATCAGAGAAATTTAAAGTTTGAATTGAATTGATAAATAGAATTGAATATATTCTCCTAATTACATTAATTACACTAAAAAATGCTTTTCTCTAAATTTGTTTTGACTAATATTACAGATAAAATGAATTAATTATAATTGAAATTGAATAGCAAAATATCGATTTTATCGAAATTCGAGAACCGGTGCAAGCAAAACAGCCGGTTAATATTGTGCGATTGATTTTCCACAACAGAATCTTCTGAAAAGGATGCGTCAACGCCAATCAGTTCGAACCAGACATAGATTGATGATGATACATTCAATATTCAATATCTTTCATACGCATACGACCATCCGTAAGAAGTCCACTACGATTCCTGATGATGGTCGCGTGTGTTAGTCCGAAAGATCTTGTATGCATAAATTTCGACGATAAGATAAACACCGATTTTTCGTGGGATCCTTCTACTATAAAGTCAAACGGAATGTGCTTAGGATATAAGAAGTTAGGCTTATTTTTAATTCCAAAAAAAACCCACGAATTTTGGCTACGTCAAAATGAAAATGCAGAGCTGGTGTTTCTTTAGCCTAGCTGATCAGCTTTAGTAGACAATTTATGTGCCTGTTTTTCTCATCCGTGTAGTTATGTAATAATTTAGTAGACAAATCCATCTTTCTCTGAAGTTTTCGTGAATTTACAACTTGTATTTTGTTAGTAATTTATTTTGATATGATGATGCAACATGTATACAGAATGCAAATTATACAGATAAGGAAAGAACTATTCCTACAAGGAAGCTGTGTTCGGTTAATATTAAATCATTTCCAATTTCTCAAATGTTCGGTCCGCTGCAGCCCTTTAGCTAGCCTTGAAAAGCATGTTTGCATAACCATAAAACGTCACTTTCTAGATATATCGGGTCACTCAGGCACGATTGTCCAACTAATCCAAGGATCCACATATTCGTTGTTAAACACAAGACAAAGGAGGATTTGAAAAGAGGGAATCTCTACCTTCCAATGCCTTGTCCAATTCGTCAGAGAATAGTTGGACGGTATGTCAAAAATATTCGATTGGCGCGTCAGTTTGTGGCATTAGAGGCATGTAAGCGCTTATACGAGGTCAATGAATTGGGCGCTGACTTATTTCCAAAACCACCAGTCGTCATCGTACAAAATGAAGAAGTTGAGAAGGATGGTGATGGAAACATTCTACCTAAAAAGGGCAGTAAAAAGCGTAGGAGAACCTATGAACTCAAGGTAAGTCCTAACTCTTCGATATTCACAATTGTTGAACACCCATTTCATAAACATGACTTATTGAACTCATTAATGCAAGCCCCCACCCCCTACAAATGTGGAAACTTCTAAATTGATTAGCAACAAAGTTTTATCGTAATCTAATGAATATTCAAAGAGAACGTCAACTATTAATTATAAGACATCAACCCGCAGATTCATCTGCTGCTCTTGCCAAACCCAAGAATCGGATCGAAGTCATCGGTGGAACCGGGCTCGCACCTTCTTCTCTAAGCCAAGCCGATGTATTTCAAGCAATCTGGTAGACGAATGACATCTCAACTTCCAAATACATGTAATGACAGCATGGCTCTCCTAAGAGCACTGTTAGTCACTGAGAATTACGAACGTAGATACTGAGTGTGATTCATAGAAGCTGTCTTTCAGTTTGTAGGCGCTTGAATATTTCATCCTACCAAAGAGACTGAAATGTAGTATATGCAGTAGTACAATTCAGTAAATGAGTACAAGATCCAATCTGTGTCATCTCAAAGGTGTCATTTATAAAATATCGTATGATATGGCCTAGCCAATAGAGCATGCATTGGAGAAACCGGAAAGTCATTCGTTTGAAAATTAAAGAAGGCAATGTTGTGAATAAAAGAAACAATGTTCTGCCGTACAAAGTCATTTTAATAACGAAGAGCATGATGTGGAACCTTATAGACATATTCATTGAAATATTCTAAGCACTGGTCTTGGCAATTATAGCAGACGACAGACAAAAGAGGGCAGGTGTATCTCCATGGAGAATTTTCTCAGTCTCATGAACAGATTCGTGGCTCGTATTGTTGCGCACCCACCTGTACCTGGCGTTGCGACCTATTCATTCGCTCATGAGACAGGTTTACTGATGTTCTTGAACAAAAATTTTGTCTCCTTTCCTGAATTTTCGCTCCAATACAGCTGCAAGATATATGCTGTTTTTATTCTGTGCTAGTAGTATCCTGTCTACTTAAAGGTCTAGCTCGGCCGAATATCAAACTTCGTCTCAAACTTAACTCAGTATTCTACTGACTTAAATGGACACTTCTCGCCATGTACGAGTAAAATATCGTTTTTTACGCACAGCAGCCGAAAGCAGAATTGTTGATGACGTCATCGGTGACAGTCGTATGGTACAGTGATAAGTCTCAATAATGTGTGTTTCTATTGATTTCCATCTGACAGTAAAATGGGGAAAAATTGTTGAAGATTTCCGAATGTACCAAGCAGTGTTGGAGGTTGTAATAACGCAAATAAAAGTATATTAGATATTGGCGATTTTTGTTTAGTCATAATTTCTAAACTGTGAGGAGTTGAAGCTCTAAGAGAAGCTTTGTCATATCTTGGAGGTTTTATTTATCAAAGCTGAAATCTTTCATGATACTTCAATCTTTAATTATCTATAGTGGTTCAATTTGATGTAAAGGCTCAGCAATTTAGCCTATCACTTGACAGATAGGATCACTTTCAATTGAGATGGTGTGTATTTGTGAAAGATGTCCTTATTGTGCCCCTCAATCAACCGTCAGATACGTCTTTGCGTCCATGTGTCTTCTCTTGAATTGTTCCATAACACTTAGTTGAAATGAGGTCAAAAAGGTTACATTTCCCCTATCTTTTTCATAAAGTCAGTGATGTTGGCTGCTTTTGACAATGATCCGAATTGTCCAATGCCCATTACATAGTTCATGGATGTATGATTTATAGGAATGCATCGAAGAGGTAGTTGTAAGCCTTCGGATGTCTATCAAAAAAAGTTTTGTGGAGACTCAGCATAGTGACAAAGGTTATATATAAGTACAATATAGTTGACTATGCTTTATATCCACTTGAACTATGCAAATTGCATGTGACATTTGTAGTAATGCAAATCAGGGCTGTGGAGCCGATGCGTTATCTCATCGGCTCCGGCTCCACGACACTGATGTGAAAGGCTCCGGCTCTGGTTTCGATTTAAAATTCAGGTTTTGTCTATGCTGGTTATCCTGGATCCGTTGAACGGGTTTTTTGGATAACGGTGTGGCCTTTAGAGGCTTGCTACAGTCATCAAATTAGTTTTCATTAACAAGCAACGACTTAAGTTAATAATAAAAATGATAATAGCCTAATATAATAACAAATAACATACTTGTCATATATTTTTGCATGAATTGACTATCTCTGAAAGATAAAATAAAGTTATAGCCAGGATTGGTTAAATTAGATAAAGATCTCCCGCACTGGCTAAATATTAAATTGGCCTAGCCTGCAACCAGTCTACTACGAGGCTACATTAAATAAGACCACATGAGTGATGATGATATACCTAATTAGCCGTCACAGGGGCCGAATAGTAGTATAAGCTGTTTAACAAAGCTTGAATATGAAACTGGATAGCGTATGCCTCTAAATAGCTTATAGGGCCTGTATCTACTCGAACATGGAAAGGGTATCGGTTATATAGCCAAATATACCGTATCAATAAAGATATCAATTGCTTTATTGAATATTAAAGTGTATATAGGCTAGCTTAGGTTGTTATTGTTATTTGTTATTGCCTTTATTCAATAGTCTGTTGGTCCATGAATAATATGATCGGTGGGTAGCCCACGACTCATCATCTGTAGAAATTGTAATTTAGATAGCCTCATTGCAGTGTAGGCTAGAAATGTACAATTGAAAATTATACTTAAAAAAATTAAAAATATCTAATTTAGGACAAGTTTTGTAATTCTAAGCAGCATACTTAATAAGTTAAGGCCTAACTTACATTATATTAATTTCGTATTTTTCATTATGGCGTAAAGTTGCACTAAATAATTCATCACTGATTTATGTATATTATTATATTCAATTTATGTATAACATATTACCACTATTCCTCTGATGATGGTTAGGCTGATGAAACTGAACTCGGGGTATCACACAGTATGTTGCAGGGTGCTATGCATAATAAAAATTTGACTGCCAGCACCGAGCAGAAATCCCATCTACTTTGCTAGCTTTCGAATGCGCGTGCGGTTTAATGTCACAGACAACAGAAAAGGGAGGTCAAAAGGCGCCTTTATTGAGAGCGTCTCAGTCTTTTTTTATTGTTTACATGTAAGTCAGCATGATATCAGCATAAAGTGTTGACAGACGGAAAAAATAATAATGAAAATTCTTGAAATCCACAGGTCTATGACATTTGGGGAAATATTATTACACGATACGGCTCTTGTGCAGTCCTCCCCCCCCCATTTTTTCTCTGGTCAAAAGATGCAGCACCATTGGATGTCCGTTTCAGCATCACCGGTTTGAGTGAAGCATTCCATGCTGTTGTAAAAATCTACGTGGGTAATTGCGATGTCATGGTCGCAAACTTCGTCAGCAAGTCAACATTGTAATTTGCCTTCGGGTTTTTCGCATTGAAATATACTCTTTGAATCTTGAAGTCAAAGGAAATTCATTGTGAATGAGATACCTTAAAAATAATAGGGCGCTACTAGAAGTGGCTGGGTCGCTTATTGCTATAGGCATGTGAAGACTTGTAGTCAGGTCATTCGTGTGAGTGTGAAGAGTTATCCCTCCAATCAAAATTGATCAAATTGAATAATCGATTGTTTTGAAAAATGTAGGTGGGGGGACTGCACAAGAGCCTACAATACAATCTAAGGAAATTGGCATTGTCACAGATGCCAGTAGCTTCTGCCAGTAGCCTTACCGATAGATGATAGCCTACATAGTAACCGTATTAGATTTAAGACATTGCACAAGAAATGTAGCTATATTATCTTTGCTGACTGAACTGGAAATGTGTACATAAATGACTGGCGACTTGTCTCTAGGAATCTACAATCATCTAGTTAGCATGCATATAACAAGTCTTCAAATTAATGGATTTTGGAGAATACGTTGTCAATATGGAAATTAGTCCTAAGAAACATATGCAATAAAAAAATATTACACATGTGTGTAAATATATAATAAATATAATACAAAAGAAGGCGGCAACTGCAAAGAAAGATATCGTGGAGGACAGATCATTGGTATACTTAAAAGACACATCTTCAGATTTCAAATGATTTAATTTTTTTATGATGCCAATTAATAACTTTCAAAATTCTAGATTTATATCAAAGCTCAAACTATCGGAGCCGGAGCCTTTGTGATAAATCGGCTCCGGCTCCGACCAAAACCATCGGCTCCTTAAGGCTCCGCCTCGGCTCCGGCTCCACAGCCCTGATGCAAATCACTGATATTAGTCATATGACATGCTGCCTCTTTACAAAATGATTGCTGGTAGCATTCTGTCAATAGAAACATGACAGTTCACTGTCGATATTACTGGGAAATGACTTCTGCCTTCACTCGCATTCTTATGGTGCAGCCGGCATGGCATATTGAACAAGGTGCGAGTTCGTCACCACCGCGGACTTCGGTTCGATTCGTGGGTTAAGCAAGTGCGACTAGGGAATCAAGGGTGTTTGTGTCTTTTATTGACTTAATTAGTTGTTACTTGCTTTAGAAATTCAAATTTCACATTCCTTGTATGATGTATGAGTTGCATAAACGTAGTCATGTTATATCTTTGACGCATGTGACAAAACTTGGCTGTATCCTACATGTATAATAAATGTGCCGACATTCCAGCATATTGACTTCACTTTGGACGTGTACTTCATTACTTGTAACTTGCATGAGAATGAGATCATAATATACGATTGTATTCCAATTTATTTAACGAAAATCGTTCGTTTGACTGACGCTATAGGTATGCTCAGATCAAATGCTTCATCTATCAAATCCAAAGACCTAAATTTCTACAGTATATTGATGAGAAGTATATATATATATATATATATATATATATATATATATATATATATATATATATATATAGTATATAGTATGTATACATCTTGCATAATGATGATAAACTATAAAGTATTGTCATCACTTTTAATGAATGAGATTCTATCGCGACATTTTAATTGATGAGCGATGCATGTAATTTGACACTCACTCACTTTTGCTCTATGTGAGGATCAGGGAGCGATGCACATTCAGCATAAAATCTCTGTCAGCGCAGACTCTGCATGCGTGTTGAGCCAATCTCTCAAGAAAGAGCATGTCCATGATGACGTCATCACGAAACATTGCCACGCTCCTACACTTCTACGTTTGTGAATTAGACGAAAGTATGTGGCGAACAAGGATCAGAGATACAGTTTTCATTGATTGAACGAATTTCGAATTCCGCGAGGAAATAAGTGGGTATGAATCATACTATGATTTGAGTATGAATTTTCATACGTATGAAAAATGAAATTTTCATACTAAAATCACACTCAAGTTATAGTATGAAAAAATCATACAATTGCTAAAAGTTAAGGTTTTTACACTGTTTTGCTTACAGAGCTAGCGAGAGAATGATACTGTCTGCTAGCGAGAGAATAATTGTACAATCGCTGCCGTGAACCGCGTCGCAAGACAGGTGAATCAAGAAACTAAAAATCAGTGGCGGAACCGCAAAGAACAGGCAGATTATATCGATGAACAGACAAACGATGAAGACGAAGAAGAGACTATTGTGATTGAGGTTGTTGATTCATCAGCTAAAGAAACTATTTCATTATTTGACGATCGAACCTATGTCATTTTTCTTGTAGATGGTTTACTGTGGAGGCTGCATGGATTATATTTTGCAGTTGGTGTGGACTAAAATAGTCAAAAACTTTTGGAAACGCGTACTTCTAATTCTAGCAGTAATTAGTCATGAACCATCACTAATGATCTTATATTTAATGATCACTATGATCTTATTAATTTCAAACGAAAATTTAATATGCAGCGGTTTTCATTTGTAGCATACATCAATGTCCCTTATATTTAAGCCTGAAGACTGACAGAATGACCTCAGATTTTAACAGCTGAAGCACTATTTCCTTTGCAGCCGCAAACATTGCGTTTCGCCTTCAAGAGCCCATCAGCACAGTTGGAAATGGTTCAAACTAGCATATGATATTGAAATGGTTGAACAAGAAAAAGAACGGCAGAACAGATTGATCTGCGTTTATTTATCATGATTTTGCCGTGCGGCTGATGAATGAGATATGAGTGTCAATGCTTTTGGCTGGGCATAATAGGGGGATATGTCCAGATTTAAAAAATTAAGGTCTGAATAACATAAGTCACCGGCACTGCTTTCTCCCAAAGTATTCCAGATCTTGATTTTTATCAAGTACGCACAGTCTCCCCTATCTATATGCCCAGCCAGGATCATTGACACTGATCTTTCAGTTATCAGCCGCACGTCAAGGACAGGATAAATAAACGCAGGTCAACCTGTTCGACCACTTGGATATCACACGCTATTTTGGGCCATTCAATCTATGCTGATGAGCTCTTGTTGTGCGAAAAACGGTGTCTGCGCCAGCTAAGGAAACATGTGTTTCAGCTGTTTAAGGATTTAATTATTCTTCTATTCTACATGACCAGACAAAGTGGCACTCTGCTGTCAATCAATCGAAACACAAAGTTAAATGAAATTGTTCACCATGCCAGCATAAAGTATATCCCTTAAGCCAACTGGGGAAGTTATCAAGTTTCTACCACAGAAGTCGGTACTGTATTCACTAACCCTCCATGACGAATGATGGATAAACGTTAACGAGTTAACAACGATTTCTTATAGTCCATCGTCAGAATTTGACTGGTCTTCAGTGAAGAGTCGCAGGTGCATTGTCTGCCTACAAAAAGATCTGTGTTACTTATTTGTACTATAGAAAAGATTGTATTTTGCAACACTGAATTCTGATTTTTGTGCCTATTTTGGGAAGACATGCAACCGATGCCTTTCCGGGATATTATCAGTAGGTCCTAAACTTGAAATATTCAGAATTTCCAGAAGGGAGGATTAAATTAAAGATTTTCTTGACATCGTTGTTTCAAGTATTGATGCTGGGATGCGCCACTCATTCAATGAAAGACAGTTAGTAGTGATCCCATCCCAGACGCAAGCGCAAAACGTGAAATGATGAGTCATCATGCTGACTCAGCCCCCCTCTGGAGAGAGGAAGGACATGGCCAAGGATGTGCTGGAAGGGATGGGTCCGAGAGGAGGAAACTGTTCCCCCCTGGAACGAAGGAAGAAAGGATGAGCTCTCATGTGAGGAAAGGGTACGAAAGTGTTTTACCTTTAGAAAAGGGCAGGTTTTGGACGTTTGGGGTGAGAAAGGTCCTATATCGGCCAGAAGGAGAGCTCGCATGGACAAACGGAGGTCAGATTCAGATTCAACGTGCAATTCTGCATCTAGAGAGTGATTTCCAGCTCAATCGGAGAGAAAAAGTGCTGACCCCCCCCCTCCAGTCAGACTTCCAACTTTTGTTCTAGAGATGGTAGAAAGTCGTGCGATAGCTCATGTAAAAGCTAAGAGTGAGACGAATTCAGTGGAAAGCATCATATGTCCAAGTTTTCCTGGGTTTAGAGTGGAAAATGGCAGGAATCTCCGAAAAACGACAGAGTTAGGAAAGTGTAGGTTTTGGATGTTTTGGGGGTGAGGAAGGCCCTATTTCGGGCTGAAGGAGTGTACGGATGCACAAAAAGAGAGCAGATTCGGATTCTACGTGAAATTTTTGGTTAGGAAGGATGTTTCCAGCTCCATCGGAAGAAAAAGTACTAAACCCCTCCCCCCCTCCAGTCAGACTTCCAACTTGGGTGGGAGTGATCGTAGAGAGTCGTGCCATAGCTCATGTGAAAGCTAAGAGTGAGACCAATGCCGAGGAAAGCATCATTTGCATAAGTTTTCCTTCGTTTAGGTGTGAGATCGAAATGTTGATTGTTGGAAAATCGCGAAAAACGACAGTTAGAATTTTATGAAAATGTCTCTTAACTTTTGATCGCAGCATCGTATGAGAAAACTGAGACCAGATATGGAATCAGCGTGACATTTTACATCGGAGTTGCTGGGTTTTAGGGTCGTGGGAGTGAAATATAATTTTCGAATTTTTTGATTTTTGATGATGAATAGCGGAGGATTGGAAGTGAGTAAAGACGTCGGGTTTCTTTTAATGAAAACACCGCACTTTGATCTCTAGGATCCCACATTTTCAGATCTGTGAAAGGTTTCGTTTCGAAATGAGAGCTTGTTTAAAATCGAATTTTTGCGCATTTTCCAAGATTTTGGATAGTTTGAAAATACGAGTTTTTTCAACTCGGCTTCTGGTGATCGTAGAGAGTCGAGGTATGACTTAAATGAAAGGTGAAAGCGAGAAAACGTGACTGTCAAAATTTGAAGTCAATCGGAGCTCTAGAACTGGAGATAGAAGTTTTGAAATTTTTGGATGATTGTGATTACGTCATCAGCTGATCGCCACAAACTATATAAGTGGAGTCTCTACTTGTGGGAATCAGTTCTCCTCGCGACTTGGTTGGGGTAGGAGAACTCCGGAGCTCCGATGATAGCATCGGAAATTCCAAATTTCAAAAATTTCATTGCTGATATCAGCTAAGGTGTCAGACTTATCGGTTAGCCAGGAGATTACCTTAGTCTCCAGGCCATAAAAGACTCCAAAACTTTAAAGGCTTGTAACTTTTCTTCTACAAGTCCTTTTGACTTGATTCAAAAAAGATTCGATAGCTATTGATCAGACCTATATTGACAGACTACTTATAACATTTCATAAGTAGTACTAAATTCTGAAAAGTTAAAATTCATTATATTTGGAGGTTTTCTGGGGTTTTCGACCCTGCTGAAGTCAATGAAGGCATGTATAAGTGTGTACGAGCCAGTCTTCTCATGTCTTTACATGATATGAGCGGCTTTTCACTGAAAGCGAGCATGACACGGAGAGTTTTGCTGCAATATTCCACTGACGGGGTGCTCCTTCGGGACGGCGGATGATGCCGTAGTGAGAAGTGTGGCAAGGGAGTGTGTCATATTTTAGACCGAACCCCGCTGGGGCAACTCATGTCTCATGTTGGACATTTGACACAGTTCTCAACGTAGCACTTTGAACGCCAATCGGTTGAGTCTTAGCTATCTTGTCATGGGTGGCCTCTAAACATCTCCATTGCAAAACGCTTGTGAAGTTGCTGTCCCTCTCTACGGCTTGCTATCAAGCTGATCAAAGCAACGACTTGCTTCCTCTTACCAACTCCACCGGTTTTCATGTCTGGCGATCAAGTCATGGACGGTGCAAGTCACGGAGATTTTCGGTGTCATACTTCCTGTGTGTGGGCGTTCTTTCGAGACAGCGGTGAAGTCCGTAGCAATGAGTACTGCACGGGACGTGGGCAATTGTAACTCTCTGCGTCATGTTTCCAAGTGGTTGCCTTTCGTCTCAACGTTGTACTCTGACCGCCAGGGCGACATTTATCTATCTGCCACAGGTTGCCTCATAAAATCTCGATTGCACTTCTCTCCCGATAGTTGGCCATACATGCGAGAATGAACCATGAGTTCTGCTTGCCTCTATCACCGAGGCTAAATGAAATGGAATGAATTGGAAGAGACATTCATGCGCCACACGCAACCATAGGCTCATTTCTCTCTTCGCTAGTGAACAAGCTCTTGTGAACGCAGTCAGAAAGTGTATCATGTTTTGCAAAAGCAAAGTTTAGTGTAGTCAAATAGTTTTACCGTGACACACGTTTGTAAAAGTGAAGTTTGATCATCAAAGTTTTATTCGTGAGTGTAGTCAGAAAGTTTAGCGCAACACAAGTGTCATGAAATGTAGGTGTTGGTGTAGTCAAATACTTTTACAGTGACACACGTTTGTGAAAGTTAAGTTTGATCATCGAAGTTTTATTCGTGAGTTTAGTCAGAAAGTTCAGCACAACACAATTGTCATGAAAAAATACTTTATTTGGCATTCGATTTATGAACAGCCATCAATTAAACCTGTTTTACTAATAGCAATGACAATATGGTTTTTTTTATTCAGAAGCAAATGATCGCCACAACCATGAAAGTTGTCCATCCGAGAAATAATCTTCCGCAGATGTCGTGTATAAAACTCAGAAGCATCAGTAACATATTCTTGTCCGTAGGAACGAAATTGAAAGTCAACACTTTCCGCTTCTTCACCTTGTGGAAAATGAATGTAATTGACATTTGCAATGAAATGAGCCTCGATGAGAGTGTCTTTGAAATAAGATATCAACTCCGTAAATACTTCTCGTGTATAGTCTAAACATGCTTCCACTTATGTCTCCGCTCTTTGAAACTCAAGGATGTAATCTTGTATTAAGCCTCCGAAGCTCTCTTGATGAAAACGAATCGTGCAATCATCATGTTTTAATGTATTGACTTCAGGTGCCATGTTTGAGTCTATTGCTAAACATCATTTTTGACTAAGACGATTTCAATGACACGTTTCAAATGTGTATGTGTACACATCGGGAACTCTAGCTCGTCTGTGATTGGACGAGAGGTCTCATCCATTCACCGCTTAGGAAAATCTTATAAAAGGCAGTGCACCAGCTCTGTTGTTCACATTTATCTTTCACAAGGTGAGTGTCGGTGAGCTCCTGCTATCAGGTTGTTTTCATGTAGTCTCTTGCTATCAAGAGAGATTCACCTCTGCTCATGAAACATCATCGCTGTAATATCTCCTTTGCTCGAGCGTTCCTTCGGGACGGCGGGTACTGCCGTGGAGGGATTGCGTTGCACGGGTTGTTCGTCGTTTGTTAGACCGAAACCTCTGAGCCGTTGCTCATGTTGGGCGTTCGACTTCATATTCAACGTGATGCTTTCTCTCGCCAGGTCAGAGTACTTCAGGCATTCGACAAAGGTTAGTCTTTATGATATGGAGTAGAGTGAAATGTAATTCATTAGATGTCACTTCAATGATTGTTCCCATGATGAACGTTGACTAGGCAAATGAAACTATTCTTATCTTTCCTTTTCATTGATTGAAGTCTTACAATTCAATATTTATTATTAACTATCCGTCATGGAATTCAGCAAAGTTGAAAATTACCGCATTGCTGTCGAGATGGAGAAGGCTACCATCGAGGAGTATAAATATTTGTATCAAGGTTGACTCACTCTATTACTAACATCATTAGGGTAGACATCCCAATTAAAATCAAAACCCCTCCCCTATTTTATTCATGTTTAAACAGAATCCAAATTTTAACTCTGCTTATCTTTGCTGTCATTCTTTTTTAGTGCATGAATGCATTCGTAATGGGGAACCCGTCCCCCAAGGAGCAATCGGGCAAGCTTGCGAGCAGCTTGGCAAGTGTAAGTACCCTTACCTATGAGAACTGAGAGTTGGAATGTCATGTTTTACCACTTCTGTATCCGCATAGCTTGCTCTCTATCATTGTTGTCCCAACAACCTCTAATCTCATCTCTTTTTCCTCTCTACAGATTTAGCCAAGATGAAGAAGTGGGAAGAAGCCGCGAGGCGGAGATTCAATGTTGAATTTCCGGCCCTACCTTCCCGCCCATCTACCTCCGCTCAAAGTCAGACTCCTTTCTCGGGCATCGTCATCGCCGCACCTCCAACGCCTGCTGCGCTCCCTGCACCAGTTCTTGCTCTCCGCCACCACTTCCCTCACACCCAAGCCCAGGACCCTTTCACCCTCGGCTCGTGTCCCACTCCTGCCTCCTCCTCGACCATCGGTGTTGCCGGAGATCAAGTCCTTAGATGGTAAGTAACCGTGATTGGGAAGTAGGGGGATAAGACTTCAAACTTGAAATTATGATCATGTTACTAATCTGTTTTCTCTTTTTCTCAACAGATTTGGCGGCCTACCTCCTGGACGGTGACGTCCCGGCCCACCCAACCAACTCTCCAGCATCGCCACCACCTGCAGCAGCAGCGAACGACCTCCCTTTCCTCTCCGTCGATTCGGTGGAGAGACTCTTGGAGCAGGAGGAGTTGGAGATAGTCGGAGAGGAGAGGGAGATTGATGTCGAAGTGGAGAAGGAGGACTATCGATGCCGGCGGTGTGACAGGGTCTTCGCCTCAGCCTACAGTTTGAGACGTCACACCGCTGGTAATGCCTGCAGAGGAAAGCGCCACCCGATCCCTCAACGACCCAAGTGTGAAAGTTGTGGACGCACGTTCTACAACAGCACCAACTTGCGAGTCCACATCGAAGGCGGATCCTGTAGCAGTGTGGGGCAACCACCGACAACAACAGGTAGGAAGCATCCTTCATCGCACGTCGGCTTTTCCTGTTCTTCGTGTCGGAAGACCTTTCCCACAGAGTTTGTTCTCCCTTCGCACACACTGTCACACATTCCACTGAGCTTTACACTGACAACAACGTCACTCTAAGGCCGACCAAGTTTTCCCCTGAGAGGCTCGTTCGTGACTATGAGATGGAAAGCTCTGAACCTATACAGGATATTCATCCATTCCTGTCAAATGATATAATTTTTAATTCATCAAATGTTGACGAGTTTAGATAGATCTTTGCTCAAAGGCATGTTTTACGTCTCTGCTGGTTTCAATAAAATGGACAGCAGTACGGGAGAAGTAGAGTCCACTGTGACGATTAGGATAGCCTCCTATGCTGCTGATCTCATAGGTGATGTGAACGAGTGGATGGAGAGACATGCCACCTATCTCGTCAACAACCTGGAAAAGTTCCTGGAAAGAGACAGCGGACTGGTCTTTGATGGGATCGAGAAATTAGATCTCAAAATTAATTTATTAGAAAATTTGCAAGGGAGCGGTTGTTTCACCCTCCCCAAAGCACTGGCTGACAAAAAGGCTGTCATCAATGTAGTGTCAGTCCCAGTGTTTCAAGTATGCCGTCCTCTCCATACTTCACTATGATGACATAGATAGGGATCGTCAAAGAGTCACCAAGTATTGTGAATGGAAGGATGACCTTAAGTTTGACGGGTTAGATGTCAACACACTAGATTTTAAAGGCATCGCCCAATTTGAAAAACTTAAACAACATTAAGATCGTCGTCCATCTCTGGGAAAAAGGTCTGAAAGGCGTTAGGTATAATAATCGCCAATGTAAGTTCGACCGGGTTGTCAATCTTCTCCTAGTTTATAGCGACAACCACGCAGAATGGCATTATTGTGGCATTCCTAAAATTTCAAAGTTATACCATCATCAAGCAACCTATAGGGATAATTTTTATTGCTGTGATCGCTGCACACGGCGTTTCACATCCAAAGCATTTTTTGAAGAGCATTACGAGTGGTGCTCACGGGGTAAGTTTCAAATGGAAGTGATGCCCAATGATAAATTTTATAGGTATGAAGAAAAAGGCAATGAGTTGAGTCCCATTTGTGTCATTTATGCAGACATTGAATGCTATGTTGATAGTGAAGATCAGACTCACCAACCTGCAGCCATTGACTGTTATGAAGTTTGGCATTCTTACTATAGGAACCAAAATAAACTGCATGTGTGGCAAGGTGAAGACTGCATCTTAGAATTTTTATAATTTTTAGATAAAAAAGCCCGTTTTCATCAACGCTATGAAACGGAGCTCACTAGGAAACCCGTGTTTCACAGAAGTCGATAAATTAAAATTTGATAGGACCACAGAATGTCCCCGCTGCTGCCAATCCTTTGATGAGAAGCAGCATAAGAAAGTGAGGGACCATTGCCATCTCAGTGGCAAATTTAGGTCTATCTTGTGCAGTAAGTGTAATTTCTCACTTAGGCTCAAACGGCGAACGCTTCCCGTCATCTTTCATAACTTTGAATGTTATGATGTGCATATTCTTCTTCGCCATGGTCTAGGACATATGAAGTCATGGTCGATGAATGTCATAGCACAAAGTAAGGAAAAATTCATGTCTCTGTCGGCCAAAGTCGATGTTGAGAAGACGAAGGAGAGGAAACCTGTCCTTTATGACGTTCAGTTTATGGACAGTTTCCAGTTTATGTCTTCTTCCTTAGCCACTTTGGCTAATAATTTAGAAACACTTCCCCTCACTCGACATTTAAAGAAAGAGTGTCCTGCTATTAGTGACAGTCTCATGTGACGGAAAGGGGTGTTTCCTTATAGTTATTTTAGTTCAATGGACACATTGAAAGAAACATCCCTTCCGTCCATTGATAAATTTAAGAACGATTTGACGGGTGAGGACTGTTCGCCTGATGACTATAGGCATGCACAGCAGGCATGGCAAGAATTAGGTTGTCACTATCTGTTTGCCTACTTAAAATTAGATGTTTTGCTCTTAGCCGATGTCTTTGAGGCTTTTAGGAAAGTTACACTGGAGCAGGACGTGTTGGACCCCGTCCACTACATTAGTTTACCGGGGTTGTTCTACCAGTCACCTTTTAAAATGACTATGGAAAAAATACATGTATTTGACGATCCCGAAATCTACACCATGTTTGAACGCGGGATCCGAGGTGGACTGACGTTTGTCAACAAGCATGTTGTCAATGAAAAAGTCGATGGTGAATTTGACACCCACCTGATGTACATCGACCAAAATAATTTATATGGAAGTGCACTGTCGAAACCTTTGCCACAATCCCACTTTGCTTGGCTTCAACCCCATGAGGTTGAACACTTCCAACCCCCAGCACATTTTAGGACTGGAAGATGAGACCAACATATGTTGTTTGTTTGAAGTCGACCTCACCTATCCCGACTGCATTAAGAATAAGACATCAGACTTTCCTCTTGCTCCGGAGTCTGGTGTAGTGACTAAAGATATGTATTCTCCCTTCATGGAGCAACAAATCTAAGTATGGAGGAGAAAATAAAATGAAATATAATCCTGCTAGAAAGCTGCTGCTCACCCAGTATGATAAAGAACATTACATTGTTCATTGCAAGATTCTCATTCTATTTAAGGATGTGCAAGCAGTTACAAAAACTGTATAGGGGTGTTCAATTTCATCAAAAGGCCTTTTTGAAGCCTTACATAGATTTTAATAGCCAGAAACGTGCTGCCATCAAGAATCCTTTTGAAAAGGATTTCTTCAAATTTAAGAACAATTCACTCTGGTAAAACCATGGAGGATGTAAGAAAACGCATCAATTATAATTTGGTGACTGATCCTGAGGTAGCTAGAAAAATGCATCGTTCGCCACTCTTTGTATATGCCGATGCCATTACCGAAGATCTGGCCGGCATTAAGATGATAAAGCCCAAGGTAGAGTTGTGCAAACCCATCTATAAAGGTCAAGCCGTTTTAGATCACTCCAAGCTTGAGATGTACAACCTCTACTACCACACGATAAAATCATGCCCATTCATCCATCATGCAGAATTGGTAGGCGGGGATACTGATAGCTTTTTCCTCGCACTCACCACTAGGAAAGGAGTCAGCAAGGAAGATATTCTGCACCAGCTAAAGCCACACTTTGATAGCTCCAACTATCCCACAGAGCATCCGCTTTACTCGGGCTTAAATAAAGCAAAGCTCGGTTGCTTCAAAGATGAATGCGCCGGCAATAGGATAGAAGAGATGATCTTGCTTCGTCCCAAGATGTACTCTATGAAGTTAAAATCATCAGAGCCTTCCATAAAACGGGCGAAAGGCATCTCGAAGTCCATCGTTAGGAAAATGACACATAGAGACTATCGAGATGCTATAAATTCAACTAAAATAAGTTCAGTCAATATGACGATTTTAAAATCAAAGGTACACGAAGTCACGACAACAACGTTTAGGAAACGGGCACTCTCTTCTTGGGAAGACAAGCGATGCTGGATGAGTCCTAACCACTCATTACCGTATGGCCATCCAGGCACATCTACCTCCACCCAGGAGACAGAAACGTCCTCTTCCTCCGTCCGGCGATGTATGATGATGAATGCTTCCTCTCTGTTGTGGTTGATGTTTTGCTTTTTCTCTCCATAGCGTTTTCTATGGGATGTTGTAAGTGAGCGCCTTGTAACATGCGTCCAACTCCTGATCACAACATATCATCGATGGGGTATCCAGTGCTTTTGCTGACTTTGTTTTGTCCCTGTACAGTTTCCGGCACATCAGTGACTTCGTTTTCTCCCTGCGCATGAGTGACTTTGTTTTCTCCGTGTATAGTATTAACTATGTGTGACTGTGATGAAATGTCTTTCATTCAATAACATATCATGTACAGACTGTCTCGTTTTTCTTTTGACATAAAGATGGGATTCTCACTCAATAGACAGAAGTAAAAGTTTTGATCACTTTGTAAGATGGGTAGGGTTAGAAATAAAGTTGATGATTGTAAAGTTTGAATTAATGTTAGAATCATTTCAGAGTTTGCACGATAGGTAAAAAAATAAATAAAATAAAGTTATCACATGTCGCTGTTTGTAAGATAGATGAAGAATAAAATAAAGTTAGAATCATTTCACTGTTTGTAAAGGTAGAAATAAAGTAGTTGTTTGTAATGTTAGGAATAATGTCATTCACAAATGGTTAAGTTAATAAATGTACTATGCAATAACGGTTCACATTCGCGTTTGCTATATAAAACCCTAAATCCAACTGTAGGTAACCCTATCCCCATAGATTATGGACTTAAGCAATTTAGATATATCATTCACAAATGGTTAAGTTAATAAATGTACTATACACTAACGGTTAACATTCACTTGTGTTATATAAAACCCTAAATCCCTAAATCCAACCGTAGGTAACCCTATCCCCATAGATTATGGACTTAAGCAATTTATAGGTAAAGTATAAAATAAAGTGACAAGCATTTCACTGTTTGCAAGATAAGTAAAGTATAAAAGTCATAACAAGTCAGAGTTTGGAAGTTAATCCTCCAGTTTCCAACGAATGTAACATCATGAAAATTTGTTCGGTTTAGGAAACATCATCCACTTTGCTGACTCATGTCTATAAATAGCTCTGACTCATGAAGTGGTAAAGCTCCAGTCAGTTAGATAAGAATCTAATCAGTCTTGTTGATGACCTTTTCACCGACACGTGTGTGGACGTTATTTATCGGACAAAGCGATGGCGCCTCACGTCAGACAGCGTGACCTTTTCACCGACAAGTGTGTGGGCATCATTTCATGTCTATAAACAGCGCTGACTGATAAAGCGATGAACCTTGTTGATGACCTTTTCACCGACAAGTGTACGTGTGTGGGTTATAGTTCATTGCGATGACTCATTCAAAACACATCATGTTATTAACACGATTCTATTAACTGTGAATCATACAGATAACGCATTAAAGATTTAACAATGTCAGCTACTTTACTGATATCACGGAAACCAGTCATGATACAATGTCCGTTGTGAAACACTGAAATATGTACAGGATGCCACTTTCGAATCAGAGCATCAGGAAAGAGTTCCGTTTCATAAAATATACAATGATTACTGGTTTTAATATTGGCTAGATTCACTAACATCTTCAATTGAACAGACACTACTATATTCTTCAATGTGAGGGGAATGAGGCGTAGATGAGGCATGAGTGTTCGCATTTTCTTGACGACTTCGTAACACATGGACTGCATCACGAAATGAGAAAGGTTTCCTAGGACTTGGATTTTGCCGCAGCGAAAGATTTGAAGATTTCGACCGTTGCTCATGCGAATGACAAACATTTGTGGACGACCGCGATGATATACTGAATCAGGAAGATGGGCATGCAACTGTTCTAAATCGATGTCTTTTCTGAGATTCAGTATGCGCATGGCGTTGATGATGCGGATGGGGAGCATGACTCACAAATGACATGAGGGTTGAGCGAACTTCCCTTTTATACTTTTCCAATGAGGGTTTTGGAATCACGATGTAGCAGTGATCATTATGTAGAATCATCTCTTGAATGCAAATAAATACAATGCCTTCTCCTACGTTAATGACACGGCAAGTGTTGGATAGGATAGCGCGATGCAACCTTCGTAGTTGAAAGCGTTCTAGAGTTATCTGAAGTTGACGTTTCGTATCATGAAATGTAACACACTGACTTTTCCATGATACATGGAGGCATGCTGATAATTTTCACATGATCATGATTCAAACCTGAGTGAACAATGTAATGCCCAAGAAAGAAGGAGAGAGTAATGTTCATGTGTGGCATGGTGAGTGTACATTTTCTTTCTTGATAAGGTGGCCGTTAGGCCTTGGTCTCATAAAGACCGATGGTGCGTTCTCAGTGTGTGGAGAGTGTTACTGTAGTTGATCATCATCAACATGGACATCATTTTTAAAGGTTATGGAGACAAGATGGGGATTCAACGTAGACAACCTTCCGTCCCTGCGCGGACCCATGTAGACGGTTTGTATTTTAATTTCAAAGGAGTAGAATCCTCTTCCCAAAATGGGAGAGGTTTGCAATTGAGTAAGTCAAATTCGTTGCCCTCCTTTATGGATGATGAGACAGTGTCTATCCATATGAACATACATGTATCTTCTTTCCATGATGGGAACTTGTGGCCGCTTCCCATTGTGTCGAACAATTTCTTTGGGAATGGTGAGATTTTCTTTCAGGAATGTTTCAAGAGTATTGAATTGTAACCGTGTCCAATAGTCTAGCGGCACACACACACAGCGAGTTCATACTTTGTTGGCATAACCTTTAGATAATCTATCCGATGACTTGGAGTTTTTATGGTCACGACTTCTCCATGATGAGTTATCTTTTGATTGAAAGCATTTTTATCCGATGCTAAAGTAAGGGAGTTCAGTGTACCCAGTGCGAGGGCAGAGGGGTTGATGGCTTCGAGGAACTGTATGGTCAGCGCAAGGACGGAAATGATTGCCATGAGCTCAGTCGTCCGTTTTATAACCAGACCTGCCTCCAATCACATGCGTTTCCTTTTTCATGTTTTCCCTGTCTTTATTACGTGACAGTTATCACACGTGAATTTTTCACTGCGTGGGTGGAAACCTTCCCTATGATTGACTGCCCTCTTACAAAGTCGTTCTAGTCCTCAGAAAGACTAGTGACACACCCCTTCTAGCGAACAAAGACGCATTCATTTATCTAACAAAGAGCCTGATAGTAATGCACAAAGCGCAATGACTCATTTTGTGATATGCCCCTTTTCTCGAACAAAGACGCATTCATTTATCTAACAAAGAGCCCGATAGTAATGCACAAAGCGCAATGACTCATGTTGTGACACGCCCCTTTTCTCGAACAAAGACGCATTCATTTGTCTAACAAAGCGCAATGACTCATGTTGCTCTATACACCATTACAAAACACTCAGTTAAAAGAAATCTTTATTGCATCTACACAACATGTCGACCATCAAACGAAGTCGTGGATGTAAACACACTCAGTTGAATCATAATATGTTTAAGAACGTATGCATTTCCTTCCATCGTCTCTTCTATTCTCTTTATAATTTTCTCCATATGACGACCATAAAATTGATCACTATGAGTAATGCATTCTGTGCAATAGGATCCAAAACGAAGTGGTTTTTGCAAATCTTTCAACTCTATATAAGCAACGAGTCTACCCTTTACATCTTGAGGTTGTAAACTCTCTATCAATCTTTTGAAGAGAGGAACTCTTTCAGTGAGCACTACTTTCATATCATTCATCTTCATTTTAAATGTAAGTTTCCAATCTTGTAAAAATCCATCGAGTCCTTGTTGATCAAGTGTCAAATGACACATTTGGTTACTTAAGGTACGATGCGCCATCATAAATGTTGTGACTATAGATTTCACATTGCTTCAATGACTTCCACTATGAATAAAACAGAAATAACAATCATGTTCCACTATAAGTTTATTCAACACCAGACAAAATTACAAGTACAGAATGCACTTCATAGAATGATCATCATTCATTCACAAGGAGTAAAAACATGTTTTACATAGACCCATGCTGTTGACAATAATATAGATACAGTTCATAAACATCATAGAGACTACAATGCCAGCGTGAAGAGAGTTTTGCAATGTTGGTGGCTTTATTTCTAGTATTACAATTGGATGGTGGTCTGTAAAGGTGATGTCTCTCACCGAAACATATAGCCATATCAAAAATCGTTTCATCTCTAAACTTCTTTTGATCACAATGCATATGATAGTCTTGTCTTACACGATCTACCCAACATGTTAAATATAAATTATCAATGTGCAACTGAAGTGTTGTTGCTTCTCGTTCAGAATCATTTCCTAATATTTTAACAATATGAAAACCTGACAGCCACCGTTTGAAATCACTTATCAAATACGTTTCATTTACAAATCCAATATGAGTAAAAATAGAAGGATCAAGTCCATGCACATGACGTCATGACCATTCGTCTTTGTGTGGAGGACAGTAGGCAAATCTATGATATACACTAACAACAGTTTGATCCCTTTCCCTCATTGCAATAGCACTCAACTCCTGCATTGGTGTCCTCTCACTGTCTATGAAGATGACAACCTACAATATCAAAAAGACTTAATTACAAGATAATACATTGAGCAGGAACTTTACAAGGATGTCTGTCCTTTACATAACAAAAGATACATACAACATGATGACAATGTTTTAATTGAACATAACGCGCAAGACCGTGTTTTCCACATTCACTACATACTAACAGATTACAATACTTAAGATTTCTCTTTGGTGGTAACACCATCTTTCTTTGATGCGCGACGACGTTTAGGTTTAGTGACAGGTTCTTGACACTCCTTGACTCAAGAATCAATGACTTTCTCAATGTGATCAAGACCTGTTAATTCAGGTTGATGATGAATTTGAGCAACGCGCAAATTGAGAGAAATCAAATTACCGTCAGATTGATGAGGTCCCACACAAACAGGCACCTCAATATGAAAGGAATAAAAGCCTGCACCTAGCGATGACAATTCTGTTTCAACTGACTGTTCAACTGTCACTCCTGAAGTGACTTTACAATACTTGCTTTGTAAAATATAGCAGCGAGTGCCGCGATACAAAGGTTTATAATAAGTTTTCTTTTCTGGCCACAACTGTAATAGTTCAGTAGGAATAAGAGCCTTTTGCCTCACAACGTCTTCTAAAATGTCAAGCTGCTGACGCAACCAATTATCAATAGGTATACTGAGGTTTCGACCGCAACGATTTACTTGCGTATCCACTTTTGGTAAGTATACCGCCGGCGTTTGAAGATAGAGTCGAACACCGTTGTAGCGCACTTGTTGTTTGTAGGTAGGATAGCCGTGAATTACCTTTTCAATTTTCGGATTCCACAGCTCGAGATGTTGAGGATTGAGTGATGCAGCAGTAGGAGTAGGATTCATGGTCATGGCAGTCTGTAACGAAAGAATACCACTAAGTACATTCATGATCATCAGAGAAAAGAAAATTGTTAGCTTAGCAGTGACATATGAGGTGGCCCTTAAGAGGACCTTTTGGAGCGTTCACATGATTTAAAGCTTATCACCAAAGTCTAAGTCTTCGTCATCGTTCAGTAAATCAAATGTCTTGGGCTTAGGACTCGAATTAAGTTTCAATTCCCTAAAAGACTTACAGGTAAAGCGTCTAGGTAGTGGAGGCGGTGGTGGTGGTGGTGATGGTTCAGCAGAATAGGCTTGTACAATCATCGGCCACACACTCTCCTGCGCCTCTCTTCTAAAATGTTGGCAAGGTTTAGGCCACACAGTCATGACACTCACTTGTAAATTTGCAAACAGGATTGAATCAGACAAAATTGAGACGGAGAATGGCTTGAGCAAGTCACACACGTTTTTCAAGTCAAGAGAATGAAATGAAGAGAAAATTGGGAGATGACTGCTTTTATAGTCTCCTGCGAATCCACATTTGACACTATGAGAGCCAATCAGAGACCTCCGTTTCTCCCCTGACTTCGTTGCGGCAGGGGAAAAGGAGGCACGCGGACGACTGACTCATGAATGCTTTTCCCAAATCTTGTAGTCAAACC
The DNA here is from genome assembly GCA_907163375.1 of Prostheceraeus crozeri. Lineage (NCBI taxonomy): Eukaryota > Metazoa > Platyhelminthes > Polycladida > Euryleptidae > Prostheceraeus > Prostheceraeus crozeri. The sequence continues at coordinate 70,680 of CAJQUW010010363.1, forward strand.
TAGTTTAGCACATTGAGTTGAATATGAATGTGTTTTATGCGACATAAGAGCAAGTTGGATCCATGCTCATGAAATGAATCTAGTCGAGAAGCAATATTCGCCATGTGTCGCTGATAGAAATCTTTAGGATCATGTATCGTCTCTGCAGAATATGATGCAAAATGAAACACTACACCGCATGTTCATCAGTCACTTTCTCAAATTCAATCTCTGCAACTAATCGTCCTTTCACATCTTTATTTATCAAACTGTCCATGAGCTGTTGGAAAACGAAGTAACCTTTAGCGATAGCAAATTTTAAGTCTGCCTTTCTCATGATGAAAGGAGATGATGTAGTTTCTAATCACACCACGAAGACTTTGTTGATGAAAACGCAGTGAACAAAATTCATTCGTAAATTCTACTGCATCTGTCATCTTTCTTCCTATTACTTTGGAGACATAGCATGAATGACACAGTTCTAACAAGATTTTTGCAGTCGTTTAGAATGAAACACTGTCTAATGTTGAACGTTCGTCTCGTATTTTCATGAGAAGAGATTGTTTGCTATCGAAGATGTATATGTTTGCGTATTTATGTCACTCCCACGACCCTCAAAGCCCATCTATTCAGGTGTAAAATGTCATGCTGATTGCAAATCTGCCCTCCGTTTGTCCATCCGAGGCTTCGTTCAGCCGCTAGAGCCATTTTTGTAAAAATTCTAACTCTTTTTTTCGGTGATGATCAAAAATCTTAGTCACTCTCACACCTCAACGAACGAACGTAGAGACACGCCGTTTCGTCCACTGAATTCGTCTCACATTAGCTTTCCAACGAGATATCGCACGACTTTCTACCATCTCTAGAACCAAAGTTGGAAGTCTGACTGGAGGGGGGGGGGTCATCACTTTTTCTCTCCGATTGAGCTGGAATTCACTCTCTAGATGCAGAATTGCACGTTGAATCTGAATCTGACCTCCGTTTGTCCATGCGAGCTCTCCTTCTGGCCGATATAGGACCTTTCTCACCCCAAAACGTCCAAAACCTGCCCTTTTCTAAGGGTAAAACACTTTTCTACCCTTTCCTCACATGAGAGCTCATCCTTTCTTCCTTCGTTCCAGGGGGGGAACAGTTTCCTCCTCTCGGACCCATCCCTTCCAGCACATCCTTGGCCATGTCCTTCCTCTCTCCAGAGGGGGGCTGAGTCAGCATGATGACTCATCATTTCACGTTTTGCGCTTGCGTCTGGGATGGGATCACTACTAACTGTCTTTCATTGAATGAGTGGCGCATCCCAGCATCAATACTTGAAACAACGATGTCAAGAAAATCTTTAATTTAATCCTCCCTTCTGGAAATTCTGAATATTTCAAGTTTAGGACCTACTGATAATATCCCGGAAAGGCATCGGTTGCATGTCTTCCCAAAATAGGCACAAAAATCAGAATTCAGTGTTGCAAAATACAATCTTTTCTATAGTACAAATAAGTAACACAGATCTTTTTGTAGGCAGACAATGCACCTGCGACTCTTCACTGAAGACCAGTCAAATTCTGACGATGGACTATAAGAAATCGTTGTTAACTCGTTAACGTTTATCCATCATTCGTCATGGAGGGTTAGTGAATACAGTACCGACTTCTGTGGTAGAAACTTGATAACTTCCCCAGTTGTAGTAGTGTATCCCCTGGGATGGGATCACTACTACAGTTTATTAAATCCCATTCGATAATCACGATGTGAATAATTTATTCAGTAAAAAGTAAAGGATTTTCTTTAATTTCTTATGCTATAGAAAACCTTCTTAGTATTTTGATTACTAGTATTATTCTGTGGACTTGATGAATGTACAAATTTATACTATGTAATTTTGGGAAACATGAACTATCAAAGTCAAGCGTATTTCATTTTAAATGTTATTCTTGGAATGATAGATTAAATTATCATTTGAAGATCAGGATAGTATCCTTGGAAGAAGATTCGTTGGAACAGATCAACTGATTTGTTGTATAGCCAGCATTGATGGTTATTTAATGGGAAAAGTGTCATTAGTGAGAGGTTTGGATTCAGCAGTAAACGGTTGAAGGTCTGATTTTATGCATGTAACGTACAAACTTAAAAATTATTTCTTAAAAATGAAGATTCCTAAAGTAAAGAATTTATTATTATTATCATAAACTCTATCTCTTCGTAATCATAAACGTAAAGATTTCAATGATCAGCATAGAAAGATAGGATATACACTGTAGAATGATTTAAAACGGTTTAATGTAGATGATTACAATACGAAAATTCGCGCAGAATTTAAGCATGGAACGAACCCCTGCGCGGATGATAAATAGCAGTATGAACTTTTCATAGCATGATTTGCGTATGAAATTTTCATACTATGAACTGCGTATGAAATCTTCATACTATGATTTGTGTACAAAAAATATTTCACTTTCATACTATGATCATAGTATGAAACATACGTATGATTCATGCGTATTATCATACACACTTATTTCCTGGCGGGAAAGCAATACCGGTATGTGAATTTGGCCGAACTGCACCTTTAAAAATTTAATTTTTTTTGTTATTCTATATATCGTTCTATTATTGCTGTTAGCTAATTGTCGAATTGCAGTTATCTTCTGGTTTTTCATTGGTGACTTGTTCACTCACAGTGCATGATCAAGTCATGCTGGCGAAGCGTCAATTCCTTAGATGCTATTTCCTGCAAAGATTTTTTCATCTGAGGTTCAACGTCACAATTGCTCTTCCTACTGACTTCTGATGACACCTGGACCAGAAGATAGCTAGACCAAATGCATAACCACTATGTCACGGAGACCACAATGCCAAACTCTGATTTCAATATATTGTTGCTTATCAACCACCGTCATGTGTTTAGAAATACAATGAGGTTTGGTAATTTACGGAAGTTATCAAGCTGTTTTAGAATGTGCAATAGGATTCATAATTTATACAAACAATACCCTATCCATCGTGTCACAAACTAATGAATTTTGAGTGATTCTCTGAGTTGACTTTTCTTTCTCTGCGTTTCTTTGAACTAGGTTGCCGAAGAGCTTTCTCCGGAAAAAAATTGCCCGACCTCGCTAAAGACGCGAAAAGGAAACGTTCGAATCGGGGATGGCAGAACTGTTACATCGATGAAATTCACATGTTTTGTTTTCAAAATGAGCCATCCACTACAATTTGGAAATGAAAGTAATCTGTTCATCGGACTTTTGGTGCGAGAAGGTCGTTTTCAGATTGAGGTAATTTTACAATTTATTAGGGTTGCGATATTTCAGATATGATATTTTAAATATGTTTTAAATATGGATAAAAAAACAATGTTTTTAATATTTTTTATGATAGTTTTGCTTATGATGTTGTGTAATTTTGCGCTTACAAACATGTTTTTTTTTTTAGATATAGGCTTATTAGTTTACATTCCATCAATTTTATTAGCCTAAAAAAGTTTCTTATACAAATCCGGCTGCGTAGGAAACCAGTATGCAATTCATTAAAGTCATCCTTGTATGTGAGTTTAGAGCTAGTGCAATTGACATGAAACAACGATAATTAAGCTTTGGTAAACATGTTGATCATTATGTCAAAACTAAAATTGGAGTCCACCATCATCGTTGACTCCTGATGGCGGCTTTAATAGAAAGTGTTGATCTATCTCGATTCTCGAATCATATATTCCCACGCGATAGCTGACGTCTATGAACCAATCCCATTATTGATATATCATACTATTGGTGATCTCAATCATCCAATCAGAATCAAGAACGATTTTCAACAGATTATGCTTTCACATTGATTTTGAGTTTGCTTCGGGATGGTTGCAAAACCTGGTGTTTGTGGTCGGAAGCCCTGTTTATCGAACAAGCACTTTTCCATCAAACCGGATGGCAAAACTTTTATATGTAAATTTTGTTCATTGGAGACAAAACAAGGCTCAACAAAACGCAAAGAGCATCTTCTTCAGAAGTGAATAGCGATACCAACAGCCATTAAGATGACCGTCAGTACAGGATTGGAAAGGCCCCCGGTGAAAGCTCTAGCATCAACAAGTTCAAAAGATCCACCAACTTCATCTACCGTCACTTCTCAGGTGAGTTTCAGACAAAGTTTCCATTGCAGTGGAAAAGTTTCAAACTATCCTAAGTCCAATTACGAATTATTTGTAGGCAAAAATCAATAATTTATATTGTAGCTCTATTGAATTCAGCAATTCAAATGTAAATTGCGCTTCTTAAAATAATTCATTATACTTCATTATCAACTTCATCATACTTCATTATCAACTGCTTTTGCCTAGTGAATTGACATAATCAACTGTTTTATTGCAATTGCGATTTGTTTTCCATCCGATACGGTTGTTTTGTTTTGTTTTTCTTTTGTAACAATACAATTTTTAAATTAACGATGACTTTTCTATCATAGTTCACCGTATATATGTATCTAACCAAAGTCATAGTTTTCTTTCTTATATAATTGACATGGTGTAATCCTTTTCAAAAATCAAATATTGCGATAAATGAATTGAAAATGAAATGAGAAGGCATCTGTAATAAAGCATGTAATACATTACAGATGCCTATTTGCGTATTCCGTAAAAGTGTTAATGAAAATATTGCTTATTTCTCGACCATCATAAAAAAACAAAAAAACATTAAAAAAATATTTAAATATATTTAAAATTTGGTCGATAAAAAAAACATTTTTTTTGCATCCCTATAATTTATATAAACTCAGTTGACATAAATGCAAGAGACTTTAAAGCAGTCATTTGCTTTATGTTTGACTCATGCCAATTGGGTAATTAACGCCACGCTTTCTGAGATTCGTTTTGTCGCATGTTTCAATAAAGTAATTCTAGTGTTATTGAGCGCGAGATCGCTATTTTTCACCTTTTTACGTATCAGGTGGATATATGAGCGTTGTTTAACCCATTAATGCCCGGTGGCATAAAAATATGCCACTAGCATTTTTGATTCTTAAATCGTGTATTTGAAGTATATGAAAGTTTTCCGTATTTCAATATTATATTTTAATGATATTCTTGCAAAAATGCATGTTCATTTTGTTTGATTTTTTTCCGCTCGAAATTTAATTTAATTCTATTGGTAAAATGGCGTATTGGAATTCAGCAAAATGAAGAAAGCGGTAAGTTACCACAGTTTCAAATGTCAAATCCCTTATGCTTCCTTACGCATAGTAACTGATTGGTAGTATTGAGAAGTAGATCCAACGGTAAAATGACTGTGATTGACTTGCTATCTTAGTAAATATATCACTTTCTTACCTACTGGCATATTTATATGCCACCAGGCAGAACCTGCTAAGAATTTATCAATATCAAAAGACAGTGGTTAACAGCTCTTCCGGTGAAATACGGTTCACATTTATGACTTTCTCTTGATAGTTCAGTCAACAAGATGTATTAAGTCACAATTTTCTGTCATTTATAGAGGTAAACGCCAAGCAGATTCAGATAAAAACAATGAAATATTGAGTTTCATTCAACGTTGTCACCGGGCCTCGAGACCCCATCCGCGCAGGACGATGTCATCCGCGCAGGCAGTGTATCGATGAAGGTTAGTGTAAATAAAGGTCTAAAATCAAGCCCATGATATATGCTACGAAATTGTATTTGTGAGCACTTACTTTTGGGAAGATATTCGTTGCTCATCGAAACTATCTACTAAGCAGTGGATTGGTAATTTGCTTCATGAAAAATGTTTACGAAAGGAAAGTATCCGTTGCTAGAAACTTGTTTCTAGACTGGTCTAGGTTTTATGAATATCTAGTATTCTTGAACGTGCTAAAATCAATATCGATTCAGTAGCGATTTCAATGACATTTCCGATTTTTATTTTTTGGTAAATATTTGATTTTAACACAATGATCAAACTGCATGTAAATTAAATATCAAAACTGCTAAAACTACATGTTATAGAAGTAAAAAGAATACATATTTGTTTCAGTAGGAACAATTTTTACGGATAGTATAATCGTATAAGAAAATGGACAGTATGCAGTTTGATTAAGTTTACACGCTTTAGAATATTCATGTCTCAACTAAGATCTCAATAGCTTGATAAGTTATGAATAATTAAACGTCTATAATTGTTATACTCTATACGCATCTCTGCTTCTCCGCTTGTGCCACATTTTACTGATATACATAGTGCTTCTGATTTAGCTTTTTTTGCCATTGATCGATGTCCGTCCAAGGGTCACATGCTGATGAAAGAGTCCAAATGGATTGGGACTTTGCATACGGGTCGCCCATTAGGACTTAACAAGACTATCACTCCAGCTGTCAGCACTGTTAACCTTTTGACCTCACATGGAGAGTGTACTGCGCGTCTCAATTCCTTTATCCGTGTTTCATGTTGTGATTTTCCTGATGTGTCTGTTCGCTTATCTTACAAAAATGATCGCAACTTTCTGTCGTTCTTGCGTTGATGTTTTCTACGCTTTCCTTGTGCATGATTTTCATCTTTTGTTCATGTATTCATTGTACGTATCCTGAATCATCTGCTTTTATTTACTTATAAGTATTCTATTTGCTTTTTCCCTCGTGTCTATTCTGTATGTCCTTTGATGTATTTATTTTCCATTCAGTATTATGCTTTCTAACGTATAGGTGCATTTGTTCATTTCCCTCATCTCGATTCGATTTTGCCTTCTGCTTGTTATAGCATTTATTTTTCATTAGATTTGCTACTGTGCGCATCTTCTACGCTTAAGCTTTTCCATTAATTATGACTTTTCGCATTTGTTCTTCCTTGACTTGTTTTGCGTATAAGTTACCCAGCTATGCTGTCCGTTGAGCCGTTTATAGTTCAAGCCAAATCAATGCTGACATATTTATCTTAATTATCATTGTGAAATTTCTATGCCAGCAGGTCCTGTATATAGAAAGCTATGACTTGTCATTTGCTGAGCCATTGTGCACTTGTTCACTCCGTAATTCTTAATTGTGCCTAATTTTTACAATGTTGTGCTGGATTCTCTATTGTGTGATTAAAGCATGTCCATGTTTAGATTATTGATTGGCATCTACATTAGCTTCTTGTGTAATTCAGTTCTTGTGACATCACTGAAGAAGGTCGTAGGACCGCAATATATTTGGTGCCACGAACTGTTTATTTTTGCTCCAAGTATTGATTCTCGAGGAGGTAGGAGAGCGACATGCGTCGATCCTTTGGTCGGCGCTTTTTCTCACACAATGTTATACTCTATACGCTGATTAAAGCATAGGAACTGATATTAAATGTCAACAGTCACATAAGACGTCGTGACAGACATACTGTAACAGTAAACACAACAATAACACGAAAATGGAAAAAATCAATCAAGGCTACTTGAAAATATCAAGTCGATTTTCGGCAGCTCGCACTTAAAATAATATTGGTGTGGGTTTCGATGATTAAATGTTTTTGAAGTAAACTAACTATATTTCTGCTGTGATCACTTCCTAAGAAAATCGACTTCTCTCTTCAAAAATTTGAAGGCTTGAAGCGAAATTGGTCAGTACCATGACTTCCGGCCAATTAAGAAATATATTGACCAATTTGTTTCTTTTGAGTTCATTGATACAAATAACCCTTTTAGCACAACCACATCGATAACAGGCTCGGCGCTGATATGTTTTGAGTTTAAACTAAGTTGCTATTATTAATATCGTAAATACGAGTAAATGAAAGCACGTTATTTCAAACTGAACAAACCATCCCAATCGATATCAAATCAAAGTCACTTTACTGCCCACATTTATCGATAGCCTAATAGTTGAATCATGTTAAATAAAGTCAAAGTAATAGTTCTAATAGAAAAATTGTTTAAATGTATATTTACAAGAAATAAGCTACCCGTGCTTCAAAAAACACCTTCCAAAACACTAAATAAAAGAATATTTTCTGAGACCATCATCCGCGCAGATTCAGGCTCATTCCGCGCAGTTTCAGCTCAAACCCCTCATCCGCGCAGCGGTGGCAACGCTGCTCATTGCACTATATGCAAGAATCTACCTCTAATTAGTCGTTGAAATAAGAGATGTGATATTCAATTATGATTGGTTAAAATGGAAAGTCTCAAAATGTTTTGTACTGCTCATAGTGTTGTACATTATCGGACATTTAATCCATGTTTACCAGCTATAAATTCAGTGAAATGTGAGATTGAACCTGACATTATGCTGTCACACTGTTCGAGGAGTTCGCCGTTGTTCACATGTACTACGCACGCTCATTCTATGTGATGCTCGGAATTTCTATTTTATCCGGCTATAACCGTGTACCCTGCCGCAGGCGGAATATCATAGCAACCTTATATCTGATTCAATTAGGCGAAATCGATTTGACGAAATAGTCAAATATATGCATTTCCAAGACAATACCCAACTTGATCATAATGATAGGCTTTCGAAAATACGACCCTTATTGAATTATCTGAATGAAAAATTTGCTGATCTTGCTCCAGTCGTAAAAAATGTTTGCGGTGACGAAGGCATGATTGAGTACTATGGCCACAGTTCTTTGAAGCAATTTATAAAAGGAAAACCGATACGGATACAAGGGCAGGTGTCTAAACTATCGACTGGGCTATTGACAGATCGACGATTTGGCAATTTGACATACGAGCCCGTATATCAAGGAAGAAATACAAATAACAATGTAGAATACGATAAGCGCTTTGGTAAATGTGGAGCTCATTGATGACCTTGATCGATTGTTTACCACAAAAATTTGCCACTGACATTTTTATATGGACAACCCATTTACTAGTATGGCATTGGTCAATCAAATGACTGCCAGAAATTACGCGTTCGTTGGAACAATACGGTAAAATCGAATTCATGTCCACTACCATATAAGAAAGAATTGAAGAAGAGAGTTCGTGGATCCTAGTTCGTTTCCTTTGATGAAGCAAATCAGATCGTCGTCGTAAAATGGGTGGATAACTCTTGTGTGTCAATGGCATCAAATCGTTCTGGGAAATTTCCATGGATGTCAGCTAGACGATGGAGTCAAATGGGTAAGGCTCGAGATCAGGTATGCATGATTGCATGTAATACATTCAAATTCATTTTCATGAATGTTGCATTATCTTTTCCGGGTTGAAGTACCGCAATGCATCGGATTGTACACACCAACATGGGATGGACCGACCGAGTGGACGAAAATATCGGTAAATATCGAATCAATATCAAATCAAGAAAGTGGTAATGGTCAATCATGACTTGGTGCTTCGACGTCACAATATCCAACGCTTGGATGTTACATCGTGTGTCTGGATCGAATATGAGTCAACTAGATTTTCGCAGAAATATTGGTGTTCAGCTCCTAAAGAGACATTGTAAGCCTCCCCATCTTTCTTGCGAAGTCATCTAACGGCAAGCAAGTCAGATGTGCTTCTCAATTTTGCTCGGGGAGACCAACGACGATCTGTGGAAAGTGCAGAGTTGTGTTGTGCAGGCCTGTGATTACTCCTCAAATTCCTCAAATTTGTTTATTACTCCTCAAATCCTCAAAAATTCCTCAAATATAGCTTAACTATGAGAAATTCCTCAAATACGACACAGTACAGACTAAATGTCGGATAATGTATTGTTTTTTGGCGAATGGCGATGATATGTAAACTTCCAAACAAGAAGCTAAGATAGAATCCTGTAACATGTACCCTACATCCATACTGCTAATCATGAATCACTCATGATTTATTTCTTTTCTTTTTCTTCTCTCATGATTTATAGCTTAATGATTTTTCTCTCTCACACTTGGTAGATTTTAGATAGCGTAATCCCGCTGTGCTAGCTAGATCTGATATTTTGATTGGAAACAGACCTGTCCTTTTATCATCTGAATGGGCAGACTGTTAAATAGAATCTTTTCAATATATAAGTGATAAACATAATTTTGAAAAGAGCGACTTACTCACCAATTCATTCCACATGAGGAGAGGAGAACCGTTGCTTGTCCTTCTAGCAGGGTGTCCACTGTACGTGAAATTCACGTACGTACGTGAATTGTACGTGAATTTTGAAAATTATGAAATTGCACGTGAATTTTGGGAAAATGCGAAGGTGTACGTGAATTTCAGCTCAGTTGCGCAGATAGTGGTATTTACTGCTATTGACTCCTACTTGATATCCATTGATTCTTGTTACATGTGCTAAATTTTTTTCTTCCTTTGTTGCACCAGCTTTGACTTGGTTCTACAAAAAGTAGGTTACAAGAAAGAAAGTCATAAACATGTAGATATGTTCATATAATATAGCCGCTACTAACAACGGGTCTGGGTTCAGACAATGAAAATTTGTGAAATTCTGCTAAGCAGCGTCTTGACATCTTTGTGTCCTGAATTATTTTACGCTTTTTGTAATAGATGTATACATGTGTACTGTGCAGTCATATACTGGGGCTTTTTGTCTCCAGAAGGCCCATATATAGATGTACATGCATATGTGGCTACGCAAAATTGTCAATGCTTGGCCATGGGCAGCAAACAATTGGGTCGGTTGACTCAAACGTTCATTCTATGACGTGTTGCATTACTTACAGATAGAAATGCATGCGTGGTGAAAAATGGTGAGATTGTGTCGTTCCAGCTTGTTGTTAGTTGCAGATTTTGACAGTGCTAGATACTGTATGGATGGCTTCAGTCATTTAATTGACTTGGATCATGTTTTGGCTCAGTCTGATGAAGTTATCGTACGATATATCACCATGAACTATAAACATCAAAACATGACGACCTGCAGAGCTACGAATCTGCTTCTAGAAATCTAAAAACACAAACCCTATTATTATTACCCTTGATTTTTATAGCTGTGAATTATGTTGTATTTAGAGATTATTGAGTGACCAAAAATACCATTTATTTGTGAAATGATGGCTTCAAAACAGCATCGAATGCACTATATTATTATGTGTGCAGTGTGTATACAAGATAGTTCTGAAGAACTATCTTTCTACTGTAAAGATCTCATTACTGCATTTCTTCGAGCAGTTGCTGCGGGTAGTGTTTTCGAATGATTTTGACTCAACCAACTGTCGCTTGTCGGTCGGGCAAGTAGGCCTGAAATAGTGGTACGTGAATTTTTTGTCTTGTACGTGAATTTTTTTCTCAGATAGGGTGGACACCCTGTTCTAATAAGTATTTTTAAATTTCTAGACATTTTAGGATATAATGATTTTCTTTTAGCCATGTCATATTTAGCACATCAAAAATTAACCAGTCGTTAGCCTGTTTTTTGAATTTTGTTACCTTGACGCACTTTCTTACGTTGAATATCGTTTTCATTTCTGCAAGCTACAGGGCTGCAGATGTTCCGGTTCGTCTGGACTTATTTTGCTAAGCAGAGAAGTTGTCCGAAGTTATTGTCTGTCGAGCTCACTCATTAAATGCTTTCACGTATTTAATGACAGGATGGCGGCCGAGCCCGGGAATGCCATTTTGATATTTTGCCATTAAGTTTAATGAGCCCACCTTTTCTATTGAATTTCTTCGAATCTTCATTGAAATAACCAATATAAGTAATTTCCAAATAATTGAAAATATAGAAGTCACTCCCTTCTATTTACGACTTTTTATTCCAATAAGTTACAGAAGTTAAAAAGAAGCACCCGACGCGTGTCGTCCGAAGACAGTCTCAAGGGTGGCGTACAAATGTGGAAGGATCCTTAAGTACTGATTAGGCACAGTTGTGGCAACTCATTAAACTTGTTCATGACGTCTTAATAGACGTCATGAACAAGTTTAATGAGTTGCCACAACTAATCGTCTTAATAGACGTCATAAACAAGTTTAATGAGTTGCCACAACTATGCCTAATCAGTATTTAAGGATCCTTCCACATTTGTACGCCACCCTTGAGACTGTCTTCGGACGAAACGCGTCGGGTGCTTCTTTTCAACTTCTGTAACTTATTGGAATAAAAAGTCGTGAATAGAAGGGAGTGACTTCTATATTTTCAATTATTTGGAAATTACTGATCTTGAAATGAACCTCCCGCATCGAAGCACAACGAGTAAAATAACCAATATGTTTGCACATCTAAATGAAATATTCCTGGATTCGTTTCTTTTCCTAATGACTATGTCAATGATATTTGTGAGGAGATGGTTATGTCGTTGACGCGTCGCTTGTAGTGCAATCGCTAATGATGAAGTTTTGCAAATAAGTAATGTTGTATCTTGCAAAAAGAAGTGTGGCTATTCACATCGAAATCGATGGGTTGACTATAAATTTTATTCGTATATGCAAGCATAAACTCGCGATCAGTCGACAGCGATCGGCAAAAATCGTTTTTGCTTTTTGTGTTTCTGAACGGGCTTGCATGCAATTTCGTAACAGACTCGCAATATAGCAAATTGACACATTATGCAGCCTCTAATGATGTAATTAAAGTTGCGATTCTTACACACTTAAAAAAATCATCTAAATGATCGTTTATCTTCACGTTATCAAATGGATAAGTTGCAAGATATTTTACAAGTGAACAACTTTTTGAGCAGTAAAAAATCTGAGCAAAAATAGCTTAATTTAACATTGCAGGATACGCACGGAATATGCTTTCATAATACGCTTATATGCTTTCACACATAACAAGTTGAGGAAAGACATCAGTCCAAAATCTTGCCAACAATACTCTACTAGCTCTGCCGCTGACAAAAAAGTGCATCAGAGTTTTCTTTGGCATTTTGAATAAAAGTCTGACTGAGCTAAATGATGAGTTCGAAAACCTCACAGTAATTCGTGAGAAGAAGGCCACCCAAAGCAATTGGGCTAATGCATAGACCACCGCTTCCAAGTATCGGAGTCGCTGGTGTATGGAACCATCTGGAGCTTTTTCTGGCGGTAAAGATTTTGTTCTCTGCTCTGGTCACGACTATACCAGAAACACGAAAAATAAATCAAAGAATTCCGTTATAAGCATCAGATCAAGCAACGTTTACTAGCTTATATCATGTGCCCATAAAATTAGCACTAGCTATTTGAGGCCCAGATGCATGTGCTTGACCTGTTAACCGCGATATACACGTATGCATTTCTTAACGCACACCGCATCACCAATCGACGCTCAAATAAATCATTTGGAGAGTGCCGCTGCGGAATTGGCTGATAGTCTGTTAATGACAATTGTTTTTGAAAGTGATCAGAACCATTAAAGTTTTTTAATAGACTTAATTAGGCCTACACATTTGATCACACATTTAGCTGGTTTGCTATTTTTTTGAAATAAGCTAAGATGAATAAAGGCTTTTTTGTTAAATAAGCCTTTATTCAGTGGTTTGTAGCCTGTGAGCCATTTATGAGAACTGAATGATTTTACAATGATAGAAGGGTTATTATTCGTACTTTTGATGATCACAGTATATTTCATTTTCATCAACTGATTCATATAATTTTGTAAAATTTTGCATATAATTTTCGCTTATAGTAGTTTTTTCAGACCTCAACTTTCAAACATGAAAGGCTGAAGTAGCAAAATTGTCATCTGATCCGTGATGTTTTCAAAAGATATGTTTTCTCAATTCTTTGTATTAACAATTTAATTTTTTAGCATTCTATGAATTTTATTTCAATAAGCAAGAAGAAACAGACGGAATTAGCTATGCAATGTAAAGAAGCAAGTTTAAGAATTTGGTTATGAAGAATGCGAAGTCATATTGAGTCAAATTAAATCAGATAAAGAAACTTCTGACATGGTTTAATTCGACGGCTTTACTGACATACCATTGCTCGTTGCACCGCATTTGCTGAATCAAGAGAGATCGAAAGTTTGATTCTCCAGCATTATACCTGACTTTGCTCAAAACATCAGACACAAATTTTGTGACTGACGGTCACCATGAGCCATTTGCTTCTACGCAAGCTGATCAAAAGAGGATGACAATTATGAATTCTTTTGGCGTTACGGTCTTCGTCCATTGTGGCAGTTTTCATGGTTGCTCTTCTCGATACTTCCTGATAAGTTGGTGTTATCGTGGCGTAACATGTGCATTTTGATATCATGGTTTTCTGTCATGTCACTAATGCGCTGCAGTTCAAAATGTCGGTTCCAAAATATGATTGCTTCAACTTGACATGTTTGAAAATTGAAGCCTGAATATAACTACTCGTAAATATAGAAATACGGCAAAATACAACTTAATAGGATTTTATGAATCAGATGATGAAAGAGGAGTGCTTTTTAATCGTTGGAAAGTTCAGAAAGTGAGCTCTTCTATCGAAATGAAATCATTTACATGTAGATCCCATAATTAGTTCACTGGCAGCAGGCCATTGAGGAAAAGTAGATGCTTACAATCTTAAGAACCACCGCTCACATAATTCAAAAATTTTCAAAGCTGTGTGCGGTAGAGTCATATCGTTCACGTCAAAATTCAAACAGGAAATTTTATGATGAAAATAGCTTAAAGAAGTGTCCTGATAATTTTTGAGCGGTGTAATTAGAATAACATATCTGGTCAATATTTAAAAATAGCATGGAAATTCGATGAAATAGCCTGGGAATTTGAAGCTGAAATCTGGCCGCCACCCCGTAATGAGTGAAACAATGCGATCAACCTACAGAAATTGTATATTTGAACACTGTAATTTTTTACTTCTAACTTTATAATATTGCTTAGAATTCCAACAATAAAATGCACATTCAATTATTTTCATTAATTATCTTGACCTTTGTCACAACCTTCTTTATGTGTTTCTGCGACTATATGGCTGCTAAATGCATGCCTGCTAATGCATCTTCCATATCCATTATATGATAACATATAGGTAGCCCACTTGGATTTCAGTGCTCTTATCAACTGAATGCTGTGAATCATCAACTGAACTGCGTTTGTTTCACTCACTCTCTTCCATTTTATTTCCGCTGAACATGAACACATCCGACGGGGTAAAGCGGATGGTCCCTAAATTTAGTGTCTACATGCCTCCTGGTCACTAGCGTGCGGGGGTTGGAAGCGTATGAAGCTCTGCTATCCCATGAGTCTGTTAGCAGCTACATTTTCCAGGGTCTGCCGACCGACATTTATCCTGGATGAATTATTCACGTATAGATCGTTTTCATAATTTGCTGAACACAGGTTGGTGTGAAATTAGTGCACACATTGCTTATCGTTTTATGTGAACTTAGATTAATTAAGACATAGAACTACATAGTACTGGGTTGGTAGATTTTCAACCTGGGTCTACTGCAAGATGTGGATGTCAGTATCTCGGCGCAACTTCATGCGAATAGAGGTGATAATCTTTCACTCTTTGCCTGTATGAGACCAACAACTCAACCGGCAAGCCTGTTCGCGACACTTGTTTTGTGCTGTATGAGAGAATTCATGTTCATTTGAATGTAGATCGGAGCGATATGATCAAACGCTAACAAGTAAACAAAACCCACCAAAACTTATGTAGCATAAAGTAAAATTAATAAATTAGTGTGTAATGTGGCGTATCCTTCATGATAAATTGCTGACTTTTTTTAAGTCACAAGCATCTCGTCAACGATTTTAAGCTTTCTATACTTATGGGTTACTCTCCTCCCAAATTTGTCTAAAGTCCGTAAAAATTAATCGTTGCAAAGCCCCAGATGCATGTGGTTGAGGATATATCCTACATTCAAAAAATTACAGTATACAAATCTGACAAACATCATTGAATTGGAGACGATAGCGTGAAGCAGAGCGATATCAGCAGCTTGATCTGACATTCTCTGTTCGACACACTCCAAGCAGATAATACTTGAGGCAACAAATGAATTTCGTAACAACACGGGGAGTGATTATGACCAAGTCAGTATTCCTTTGCAATATACACAACTTCAAAAAGTGGGGTGTGGTCAACCCTTGGGTTACCTTCTTCGTTGTGACTTTCATGATTTGAAATTTGGCCCAAAATCCGCGCTAAAATTTGTAGTTTTTCTTGCAATTATCATATTAGCCTCCGTTCCATTACTCAAATTTTTCACAAAAAATCCTCAATTTTTTCATAGGCTAATCACAGGCCTGGTTGTGTGCAAAATGTTTTCAACCATGGTGCAACAGTTAATCTCTTGACTGATATCCCTCAACTTTTCTTATCAAAGTCTTGTTTCGATATAGAATCATACCTCTGAGGCATTTGAATTACACCTAAAGAGATTATATTCTGTTTTATATTCAATTATATTGATACTGGAAACTTTTTCATTACAAGTCATCATTTTAGTACATAGATTTCCGTCGAAATCACTTTTGCCGACGAAGCTCCTAGTGGCATAAAAATATGTCAGTCTGGATCGGTATCATAACATTTATTCAGAGTTACCAAAATTTATTTATGTGTTATTCAGACTCTTATGCCATAGATCAATCGAATTTTACATCAAAATATGGTACGGATCAACTTTGGGCGTTAATGGGATTAAAGTGAGTAAGCGGCCATTGTCTGAGGGAGTGTTCATTTTATTCCTGTTCGACATTGAAATTTGTTCATGCCAGCGTTTGTATTTGGACTTGACTTGGGGTTCCGAATATTCCCTGGAGTCGGGAAATACTTATATACTACTATTCCCGGGCAATCTTCAAATTTTTATGCGATGAGGTACTGCTTGCCAAAATGTTGCGGCAATATTTCTGCACATTGAAATTGATTGAAATATTTCATGAAAATCAGTATATTATGTAGGATGCTGGGTTGGAAATGATATCATATCGCATTTGTTAAATTTGATAACTTTGATTGTGATGGTGTGGTTTATTGTAGTACAACCCGCTTGTTGAAATGACATCAGACCAACATTAAACGATTGTACTACATTGTATAATGAAACTTTCTTCTTACACTATCGACAACCGCAATCATTGGATTAGATAGATATGAGCCCGTCCTTTTCCGGTTGATTATGATACATTGCTGATAGTGATAATAATAAGCGATATCTATTGCAATGATTAGCGCAAAGCATTACTAGGTAACGGATGTAATAGCTTTATTTCTGATGATGTAAAAAAGCTATATAGGCCTATGATTTTGAAAATTGATGACGATGCAAGGTGCAAGTAGACACCTAACGATGATATAGGGTCCAACAAATCCATCATGAAGAAAAACAATATCATATTGTAAGCGCTTCCTCTATTTTCTGTCTGAAATCATCGCTAGGACAGTTTATTATCAAATGTCTTCACGTTGAGGCAAAGTTACGAAGTAAAAATTTTTCGTATCAAATAATAAATTTTCTGATTAATTTCTCTGTGGAGTGTAGTCCTTTAAGATATAATACTTGGTTATTGAACATTTGAATTCGAAGTCCACATAGTTTCAGTAGAATGATAAAACAATTTCCCGGGATTCCTAGGGATCGATGCTGAAAAATAATCGGGAATTTTCCAGAACCGAATTTCTCGGGACAAAATTTTAGCTTGGTTGTATTAATCTTTTCGTAGAATTTCCATAGATTTATGTTTCATTCATACAGTTCAGACCGGTAATCTCAGAGCAAACGTTTTACGATCAAAGCTTCAGAATGTGTGGCAGCAACATCCACAGATTAGGAATAGCAGAGGGCCACTATATATACCTACAGGCAGTTATGGGAGCTTCTCAAAAACGGAAAGGGAGACAAGATACACATATATTTCCATCTTTCATCCGAAATCAGTTTTCTCTTTCATAGCCTCTTCCCAAAGTCGTCTTACTGAGGACTTCGGTGTTTATGGCAAGCAAAGAAAAGATCAACTGACGGGAATAACTGACGAAAATATGTCAATATGAAAAGCGATGGAGCTGACAAAGTTGGTTAGTGAAGATGAGAATCTGGTGAAACTTTATGGTGATCGTTGATCTATGGCACACAAGGAGCAATAATTGTCATCCTCTATCAACTACTCATTCAACTTTTGTCTGCAGTTTTCTAATAGCCTTCAAATATCATATCATGCTTTTGAACATTAACTTAATTTGGATGAAAATATAGATTTGCCCGCTTTACTGTTTTGCTTGTCTTATGGAAGAGAGAAACCTTATGAAACAAATAATCGCTATTTAAATTATGCATATGTGCAGAGATCAAATTTATGACAAGAGAAGAAAAATTTGACTGATAAGTCGATATCCTTAAATCATAGAATAAAAGGCGCTCATGGTCGGAAATATGGAAAACACGGTGCATGACTAGTGCTTTAGTTCATCATTCGCGATAACTTCTTCCCTGTTAAGATTTATATCATTTAATGCTCAGTATACTGATCGTCATCCAATAGCGGATAAAATATGTATTAATCCTCGCATCTACAGAGCGATCTTAATGTCCTTACTTGCATTGCAGCAAATGCAATGCAGAGAGCAGCAAATAAAAAGTGAGAAGAATGTGAACACTTACTTAATAAAGCAACTGAGTTATCGGAAAAAGTATTGGGCTCACTTTAGGGATGGTTTA